>JAGVSP010005610.1:0-22669 GCA_022494985.1 Micrasema minimum
ATTCACAGAAGAAAATCGAAGACTTTAATAGGCATGGTAGTTTTTCATTTTGATTAATAAAATGTGTCATCAAAAATTATTATAATAATTTCACTTTCATGATTTTTTTAAAAATATTTAAAACAAACGGTGTTTATTATTTTCCAATATGCTAGATATGTCCACTCTATCGATAGCATGATATTGTGAATCTTCAATAAATGATTTTTTCGATATATTATTTTTCGAGACTGTCAAATATTTTTTTGTAAAACAGCCATAACTCAGTAAGATTAATTTTTTTATGTATTTAAAAAAATCATCTAGTTAAGAGGGATAAAAAAGAATCTTCAAATGAATTCACCGTAAATGCTTCAGTTAAGATTACACTTATCGATTTCTTTCAAACATAAACCCAGAATAAAACGTAAGCATTATTTTAAAAAGTTTTTCTTCTTCTACACGTGATTTTTTCAGCTAAAAGCCTCCTGAATTTCTTATTTACTGAAGATAATCCCCTCTTTATCACATGTCATTCCACGCGATCATAAATCACCACCCTTGTCCATCAATCAGGGTGTCCTTTATACATTACGGTATTAAACAATCATTTTTCAGGGCGGTCCTTGAAAACCCTTGGTAAAAATACATTTTGAACAATATGTTTCCTTCTGGCCTCAGTACCAATTATAGTGATTAAGGGTGTTGTAGAAAGATGTCGAAAGAGAGTTCAATAGACTTATTTATTTATTTATTTGAAATAAAAATTAAAAAAAAAAGAATAATGTTCCCTCATTATTGTAAATTATCATAAGATTGCATAGATTTCTTTTTATAATATTTTTTTTTTTTTTAAGTTTACCAGAGAGCGGAAACAATTTGTGCTGGAGTGGGATTCGAACTTATAGATTCTTATCCGCAGTCCTCAAATCTACGACTGGACTACAATCTGGTTTATTTCTCAGTTATGAACCATCTTAGTCTCTTCAAAACAAATATATTTATCATTTCATATCAATCCATATGGAGCATATGGATTGCAAAAACTGCTTCTAAACTAATTGATTAGCCGCTAGTTCCCTTGCAACCTCATAAGTCAGGTCCACGTCCAATAGTTCTGAAATATTTTTTTTGACGTGACAACGTCTAATAAATCGATGAACGCCGGCTGCACACACGAAAAAGCATGACTCATTGTCACGTTCAACCTGAGCTGAGTGTGCAAGCGAGAGCGCGGAACAAGCGATAGAGAGGCACGATCGGCCTAAGCGTTCGGTTTTTGACGCATCTATTTCTCTTCCACTCCATTGGCCGATGCGTCCGAGTATAAGGGAGACAGCAGCAGCACACAAGAAGAAAAAACAAAAAAAAAATTATGGAAAAAAAAAATCAATTAACTCCTGCTTTTTATTATAAAAAATAATGATAATTCAGTAATATTAATTCAATTCAATTCATAAAAGTATGCTATTTTTCATCAATGTTCTCTTATGTCGTTTATTACTTAAAATTATCGTCCTTAAACCGACTTTACAGACAACCAAAAGTTTTTTTTAACAATATGGAATCAATTAAAACTGACATCTTCCCAATTAATTAACGTTGTACCTTCAATAAAACTTATTTTCGTATCATCTCCAGCGTAAATAGAACCCTCTGTTTCTCATAATTCCACTTTATGTTACTAAGTTCCATTGGAAGTTCTACAACGGCTGCAGTTAGCAATTTAGTTCCATCGGGCTTCCACTACAAAGCCCCATTCAATAATGTAATTATGACAGCCAATTTGTGGAAACGTAGCTGAAATCGGATACGGACTTGTTGATTTAGAAACTTTCTCGTTACTGACCAATTATTTAACAATTTGTGTAAAGAAATGGAACTCAGCAGTAAGGAATTAAAAAACGATTAAATTTAAATTAAGCGACTACAAAAATTGTGGCGTAGATCTTATAATGTGTTTATAAATTACATTTAAGATGAAGAAGTTTTATTTTAAGGGGCGGGTTGTATTAAAGCTAGGATTTTTCAAAACCGAAAAGTAAGATAAAAAAATTAAAATGTAACCCTAATTCCCAAGAATTTTGTGTGCTTTTTAATAACGAATTATTTATTTTTATTTTGCAGTCACCTTAATGTTAACCTTGATAATAAAAAATATGTAAAAATTACGGATTCACGTTATTTTTTCCCTTGTTTATTTTAGTTGAAAAGAAATCTATGCAATCTTATGATATTTGTACATATTCCAAATTGTAAATACTATTTTCAATAAAGCCTAAGCGGCTTGTGATTGAAAATAGGAATCGAGTCGAGTCGAAGTGGGAATTCGAACCGACGATCTCTGGACTCGGAGACCGTGACGCTACGCACTGGGCCACCACCCGTTTATGAGTCAATTGTTTTTTTCAAAAACAAATCTGTTATTTTTTTAATCAATAAATCCAGAATATCATTTTCTAAGTCTGACCTCAGGTGCAGTCTTAAGCAGTTTTTCATATTTTTTTCCATCTTTGGAAAAGTGGTTTTCTATGTTGGACTAGTTTAAATTCTAATTGATGTCAACAAAATCAGGTGACTAAGAAATAATACGGAAATATAACAACTAACTGTACCATGTGATTATTTTATTTATTACAAACAAAAATTAATTTTTAAAAATATTTATTTATTTATTTACAATTTCATTTATAATAAATTAATTAATTAATTTCATAGCAAATATGTAAAAGCTTGGTTTAGGAGGATGCGCGGGAACTGGCGGCCGATCGCTTGGCTTGGAGGCAGTTTGTGGAATCCATATGCTCCACACAGGGAGCGGATATGGTATGATGGTGATGATGATGATGTATGTCATAAAAGTTTTCTATTCAAGTTGTTGTAAATGAAGCTCACGTGAGTATTATTTCGGTCGTCGACTGAAAAGTTTTCCATTATTGAATACGCAACCGTGTGGCTTATTTTCTTCGTAACTTTGTTGTTACAAGTTCCACCCTTAAAATGATAATCGTTACAATATATTAGAAGAAGTTCAACCGGATAATAAAGCCTCGCAAAGTTTCAAACTGTTTTTCTGTATCCAGATATTTACGTCGTCTTAAGCTTTTTCTTTACTCGTGTTATGCTAAGTCGATCCTAGTTAGGATTGGAGCGAAGTTTCAGGGAACTTTCAGGGATTTTTATTTTTATCCCGTACACAAGTTATTTTGCGTTTCACTTCATTGTTTTTCCTTTTGTAATAAATCTCTTCCGTATTTTTATTTATGGAGGTCAGTGCTAAGCTCCTGACCTCACTGCAATCTGTATATCTAATCCAATCCAATCCATTGTCCTGGCCGCCTACAAGAAACGTCTCCACTCGCTACTTTACTTTACTCCACTTAACTTTATTTAATTTAACGCGGCGTCCGTAGCGTTATGGCTAAGACGCTGGCTCCGGGTTCGATTCTCGGTGAGAACACAAAAACCAAAATTTATTTTTCTCAATCCTGGGTATTTGTGAAGTTGTTCTCTTCTGTAATTGAACCTCCTGTGGCCTGTGGAGGTGGTTTAAAAAAAAAATTAAATGCAAGTTTAACAAAATGTGATTTCAATAGGAAAAAAAATTATATACTCAAGATTAAGACTGATCATCTTGCCTTTATGTAACAAATAATTAAGATTCACTGCACTTAGTGTATTAATACGGTGCCCTATTGGGTGAGGATAAGGGATTAGTAGTAGTAGCAATAATATGCAATTACACGCTTATATCGACCTTGTACCAACTTGTATCTACATGTCGATATATTGGTGATCCCTGCCCAGTATTACTCTGTTCCTAGCTAGTTGGCGTCACCACACATCGATATGCGCTTTTGATTTGAGTTTACATACGTATACAGGTTGATTTTTATTATTATTTACCACTTTTTTAATCCGCTTTGAAGTGTAGGGGTTGGCACGTTAGGTTACCATGAATGAGGTCGCGGGTTCGATTACTATGGAGGCAACATGTAATTTTAATAAAAAATATGATTTAAAAAAACTACTGCGTTTAAAAACATTTCCTTTATAGTAGTACTAGCACGATGATCACCAACGTCTAATATATGTAGATATATATTATATATGGTAGTGAAGCGTGGTGTTGGAAAATGAAGGATGAAAGTAGACTGAATGCTGTTGAAATGCGATCTTTGTGTGGTAAGACTATGTATGATAGGTGTACAAATGTCGAAATTAGAGCAGAGTTCAAGGCTGAGATAAGCATTATCCACAAAATTAAGAAAGGACTTTTACGATGGTTTGGTCATGTGGAGCAAATGAGTGATGAAAGAACGGCTAAAAGAAGTTTAAATGCAAGTGTGCCTGGGTATAGAAGCCGAGGAAGGCCGAGATAGACATGGCATGATCAAGTACGATAAGTACTTGAAAACGGACATGTGAAAAGTCGGAATAATCGGCGTGTGTGCATAAGAAGATGTATGAATGTAGAGGAAGCGAAGGAAGTCTATCAGGACAGAGTTGTATGGCGTTCTATCCTCTCTGCCTACCCCTACGGGGAAATGGCGTGATGGTTAGTTAGTTATTGTGCATGTTGTGATGCATGTATTTATTTATTTATTTATCTGTACGTATACGCCCGATAGGCATTTACATTTAATTAAAATAAGATAAAGGTACAATGTTCATTTAACATTCGGAAATTCTTACACCCAATGTGGAGCATTGATGAATCCTCATTTATGGTTTTGGCAGCAAGCGATCAGCTGCTTGACCAATTATAACATTTATCCCAAGTCAAGTCATGAGTCCCCGCAGCTCTGACGCAAATTGACCGACGAATTGTCAACATGTTTGGACGACCAGGAAGCTATAAGAATGCCCAGTATTACATGTAAAAAGAGCAACATGGTTAAGGTTTCTCGGGATGCATACGTAGTATATGCCTAGCCAGCCGAATTTTTTAATCTGATGTCAGCCATATAACTAGGGTTCTTGTGTCCGTTGCCAACAGACCTCTGTGTTTCTTACAAATGCTAAATCCTTATTTAAAAAGCGTTTTTTAATTAAGTAACTTGATTCTAATGATAGTATTCTTTGACTAATAACCCGAATTACTCAATGAAAAAATATTTATGCAAATAAATTCGGACTCATTTTCCCAAAAACCAAATTACTTCTAAAAGTATTAAAATTTTATTCATTTCATGGATAACTAACGACGTAGTTAAAAAACGTGCTACCACGTGCTAACGCTAACGATTTGACCGATCACAATGAAACATTACTTTCATACCACGTTCGCCGAGCCGAGCATTGCCGATTGCAACGTTCGGCTGATGCTTCTGCACGCGATATCGCGGCCAAACGTCACAAACGTCAAATCAACGCGCGTGTCGGATTGTTTATTATGTCGACTGCTTTTCTCAATATATTTGGCTTGCCGACGCCGGCCTAAATGCAATACGGCACTCGAGAAAGATTGAATGAAGATATGTGCGAAGAAGATATATCTCGGGAAATGGCTCGCGACTTGATGCGCTCGTTTAATAATCCCGATCGATAACTTTTAACGCGTGTTCCATTGTTGATCGCGAAAAACGTTAAACATCCATGGTAAGAAAATCGTTATCACTTCTGCTCAAAATGTGGAAAGAAGATTTGATTAAAAACAAACGATTGAACTAAGTTACATTTTGATATATAGCGAAATATTTAGTTAACAAAAAATCGTACACTAACATCTACCACCAAGAAATAAGAAAGATCATGACCGATTGTAATGGGGAAAAAAGGCCATGAAAGGAGTGAATCAGTGCATCCTTTTGGAGTCGTTTTAGAGAAAATATAATGATTTGACCTAAGCCCATAGTTTTGGTAGAAAAATTAAACCATCCTTTAATAAAATGCTGTACTGACAATGTGTTATAATTTATCTTGTCCAATTCATACTATTATTAATAGTGAAGCCAATGAAAAAAGTCATTTTATAGTTATGGGTGTAAAGATTACTTAATTGCCCTAGGCAACATTGTACAAACGGCTACGGGAATTAGTAATAAATAATTCTTAACCTACTGTACAACAGAACAATCACAATTCAGATTAGAATTTCACGAGTTTAAAAATAAACGACAATGCACCTACTCGATGTATAAATATTTTACTTCTCATCGCTTTCCAGAAATGACTTTAAATATGATATTATTACAGGAATTCCTTGGGTAAATGGACCTAAATAACTAACTAACGGTCTCGCCATTTCCCGCTAGGAAAAGGCAGAGAGGAAGAACGCCATACCACTCTGTCCTGACATACTTCCTTTGCTTCCTCTAACTTCATTACATCTTCTCATGCACATACGCCGATTATTCCGACTTTTCACATGTCCACTTTAAGTGTACTATACGTAACTTGGTCATGCCAAAGTCTTTTCTCGACCTTCCTCGCTTCTACATCGCAGGCACACTTGCATTTAAACTTTTTTAGGCCGTTTCTTTCATCACTCATGTCGCTCCACATGACCAAACCATCGTAAAAGCCCTTTTTTAATTTTGTCGGATAATGCTTATCTCAGCCTTGCACTCTGCTCTAAATTTCGACATTTTGTACACCTATCATACATAGTCTTACCACTCACAGAGAGATCGCATATCAACAGCATTTAGTCTACTTTCATCTTCTTTTTTCCAACACCACGCTTCACTACCATACATAAGGGATGGTACCAGAACTATCGTATGTGTACTGCCAAATTTTGCTTCTTTCGTTAAGTTCTTATTTGCACTATCGATTTAATTTAGTTTTAAATGTGCTAAAAATTGGTGTTTATTTAATAATTAATATACTTATAATAAGCATGAACACACGTTTTTTTGAAAATAATATACAAAATTCAAATAATATATTAGTAATTGAAAACGCAGTTTTATTTAGACAATTCTTTAATAAATCGCTTTTAAGTATAGATTAAATTAGTCAACTTAGACACGTATATATACTGTAAAGCACGTTAAGTGAGTGTAGTAGTAAAAATAAACGTCTTATCGTGATACTGAAACTAATATACATGATTACAACATTGAAAAACGTGTTTCTAATTTTGTAGACATAATTACGTGATTAAAGCATTCACTATTTCAATATCTGACATAAAGATTTTATAGATATCCAACAGAGAAACAAATGGAATCGAATGGGGATTTTCTAGGCGTTTTACTACAGCGGACACTTGTTGTATTTCAACATTCCCCAGGTCCTGCGTTTCGTTGTGAAGTCATCCTACTATATATATATTCCCTTATAGTAGTCTTCAAATTTTGTCACATAATGGTTATCAGATGTTGGGAAGGAATGGGGTATGTTGTTAGACTTAAAGTGGTCACTTTATCCAGACCTAAATGAAAGGTGCATAAGCCCTGTGTACGCGCTGGTTTTTCCACATTCGTTTCCAGTGTTTCTCTGACTCTGTTAGGGATATCAATAATATTCTATTTTTTGTACGGTTCTGGGTATGGGGGGGGGATAACTTTGGTTACTGAAATTCATGAGGCTACAAGGAGATTTGTGGAACTTAAATTTTGCTTCATGTATTTTATGTTTGTTGTGTACACCAGAGACATAAACACGCCATTAGAGCTTTTCATATCTTACATCAAACAATATAAAATATTTTGCTTCCGAAATATGTTTTTTACACGATCGATGCTCAAACATATTTTTTATAGGAAAAAATAACTTAATTACCTCTTGACATTTGCACTTATTTCAATTTTGAAATGGGAGTTTAATTAATTTTCCATCAAAATTTCTAAAAGGTAAACGTTTCCCAATAGGGTGGTTCCGATACATGAATATCCTTGAAAACGTTATAAATATTAAGTATAATTTTTTACAGTTCCAACGATATAAAACACAATGATCAAAAAATGTTGTTTTCCATCTATAAAATTGTTTTAAAAAACACGAAAATACTAATGACTTATTAACGCCGTGATATTGTTTTAATTACGATACATTACCCGTACTACATGAAGTCGTGAAATTCATTAACGAAGTGATCTGCCCTTTATTGCTGTTGACGTCCACTACCGCATGCGCGCCAAATAGAAGGATTTAGCGATCGATTTGAAAAAAGCGCTATTCAAACCGCGCTAGAAAATTTCATATGACAATCGTATAAATTTTAAAAAAAATTTCCTTGATATTGTTATTTTTAATTCAACTCAATCATTTGAAATTAAAAATTGAAAATCGGAAAAAACACCAATTATTCAGTTTTTTCACATGTTCACTTTGAAGTAGGTACTTATTTTATGATTGCTTATTTTTTTGGATATCATTCATATCCCAACATAGAAAGAGAGGATATCAATGATATTTGATATTGGCCCAGCATGAGTATTTGTCTACAAGTATTTGTACACATTCAAAATGTTGTTAAAAAAGCTTATTTTTTAAATTAAAAATACGAAAATTTGTTCAAAGTGTGTTATAACACCACTGTTTTGTCATTTTTTAATCATAGTAAACCGCTTTCACAATTTTAGTACTCTCTTTCAGTAGCATAACATTTCCATGAAAATTTTGTTAACTGGGATGTTTTAACGACAGCAGAAAAGTTTATCTCTAAATGATGTTAAATGGTCCTAAATTTTATTTGTTTTGGGTTAAAATAAACATTTGTAGACTCACCCTTTAATACTACATTAAAAATAAGCTTTCGTAAAACCAACTATGGCCTATCCAGCCGAAACGTCTACGCCGAATGATAGTATATTTCAAGGGTGGCTGCGTCCGTTGCCTCACCTCTGCGGTCCTCTGATCGCTTGATTTAGAGGCAGTTTGTGGAATCCATATGATCCACATAGTTAGCGGATTCAATCGTTATGATTACGTTAAAATGAAAATATATGATGAAAAGCAATCGGTTAAAATATTTCCACATTTTACTAAGCCAAGTTACTTCAGCAAATTTCGCCTGCAAAAGTCATAAACTAATCCGAACGAGGGGTGAAAACAATCGGTCTCTATTTGTGAGATATTATCAGAAGATTTTCTCTAAAGCCTTCGAAGATACAATCTTCGGCTGTGAAGCGTTGTGGTAAGCCTAGGCCCCCCCCTATTTCTAAATATAAGGAAAATGTAGGACTTTAGCATCACGCGATCAATTAACTAGCCGACCTTACGCCCCGGGTAAAAACGACTTTCTTAGAGAACTTACTGGAGTTGACTTATAGAACGGTGATGGATCTAAAATGATTTATGGAACTAGTTTTTTTCGCACCCCCAGAATAGCCGCCATCGCCAGGACATAATGCGTTCGTATTCTATTTTTTAAGTAATGAGTATGTACATTCCTTTACGCAAATATATATTTTTTAAATAATTTAAATGGCAATCCTCCAATAAGTTGCAAGTTGCACATAGGAGCATGGAGAGAATTATGCTTGGAATAACATTAAGAGACGGAAAAAGGAACGATTGGATCCGACGCCAGACAAAGGTCTGCGGCGTGGTGGAGCGAATTGCTTGGTTGAAGTGGAAATGGGCCGGTCACATAGCCAGAATGACGGACAACAGATGGACGAAACGCGTTCTGGTGTGGAGACCGAGGAACCAGAAGAACCGGACGTCCACCGATGAGATGGGTGGACGACATCATGAAGTCTGCTGGAAGACAGTGGATGGGGACGGCGCAGGATCGGGAGGAGTGGAGACGGCATGGGGAGGCCTATGTCCAGCAGTGGACCTCAACGGGCTGAGATGATGAACTTAAATGGTATTCGTTGCTGCCGGCAGCGGCGTTTATTTTAAAAATATTACGTTATAATTACAGGTATGTACAAGTACATATATCTACATACAATAAGACTTTCGACTTTCAATAGGACACGATTTTTAAGCACGTTAAAGCATACTACACCACGTGACTCGCGGCCGCTTCCCACATAAACGTATTCCTCAATTTTCTCCCTGGAATTTAACATTAAAGCAATTATTTTTCCACACATTTTAGATATTGACCAGATGCGCGTTTGCATTGCTTGTTTTTTTTAAAAATGTTATTTGTTAAAGGAGATAAATATATTATTTAAAAAATAAGACGACACAAACACGCATTTGGTCGATATCTAAAATGAGTGAAAAAAATCATTGCTCTAACATTCAATTCCAGGGAGAAAATCGAGGAATACGTTTGTACGGGAAAATGGCCGCGAGACACGTGGTAGAGTATGCTCTTAACAGTTGCATTAAAATATGTTATTTATTTTTATGCATTTAAAATTGCACTTAATTTTCTGTAAACTGTTTAGTTTGAAATTTTAGTTGTGATTTTGTTATTATACAATGTTTTTTTCCTCTATATTTTTCTCTAGTTCCCCGGCGAAGGCGTTTCGGCTGGCTAGGCCATATACGACGTATGCCTCCCGAGAGCCTTAACCATTTTTTTTAATTTAAATTTTTAAAAATTAAATGGTTTAAAAAAATATAATATTTATTTCCCTTACACTTCCATCACACTCCAGACCCTTATCACCTGTCAATATAAACATTTGGTACTATTGTTTTAAATAATTATTTGAAACGTGTGACATAGATGTCTAATGACGACGTAGATGCCTAGTGATAACGTCACAAGACAATACTAGGCACGAACACGAACTAGGCAAGACAATACTAGCAAAACAAATTTTACAGCGCTTTGTTAAAGGTATCTAGTACCGTGAACATAAAAAAATGTTTGGGAAAATAACGTGAAAACAATGAAAAGTTTTTTCGAATAACAAACACTTAGGCTGGCTATAAAAAAGCTTAGTAAAATATATGTAGTTTATTCCCCACCTGAAGTATTTCTCAATATGGAGGGTTTTTTGGTTTATGTAAGTAAAATTCACTGCTCTAAGAGTTTCCCAAAAACACACACTTGAAAAATGTCCCCAGCATTGCCTATTTACAGCAAACACCTCATTGTTCCTTTCACAAAACATTCTCCGAATAAAAACGCTTATTTTTTCACGTCTACAAACCCTCCACTCTCCAGTTTTCACTACTCAAACGGACTAAAATACCTGAGTAACGAAAGTTGGCTGTATTCTTAGCTATGAATACAGGGTGGCCTATAAAAAATAGTTACTTTTTTTTTTATATTTTAACCGTGGGACGAAAGGGTGACAACGACGCTGACGCGACGGGATCTCATCATCATCATACCATACCCGCTCACTTTGTGGAGCATATGGAATCCACAAACTGCCTTCAGGCCAAGCGATCGGCCGCCAGCTCCTGTGCATCCTCCCAAGTCAAGTCCACGTCCCGCAGCTCTGACGCAAACTGCCGACGAACTGTCAACAGTTGACGACCAGGGCGCCGAGAGCCTGGACGGGACGGGATGTACTACACACAAACCTAACTTAGGAAGATGCTCGGGAACTAGCAAACAGTGACTTGGCTGGAAAGATAACGTGCGCCTCAGAGGCGCCCGCGAAACAAATATATCGCTGTCTTTTTCTAACCGAAGCGCGTGCAAGCTTGTGTTGCCAAACCAACTCAGTCGTTGGTCATCTCCGCCGAGTGACGGTCGCTTCTGCTCGGTAAGTACCACCGTTTTGTTGCTATGACGATGCATACCGTCATAGCAACAAAACTGTGGTACTAAATGTGGCATAAATACCTAAATACAGAAGACTTCCGGGTTTTTGTTCCTTTTTGGAAAGGGTTTTTAATATCCTAAAAATGTAACAAACATTTATATTTTATTTACTAATTAATAATATGAAAATTCATTAAGATTTAAAAAAAATTAAAATTATTTTAATTTATTGAATAAATAGGTTTTAAATATTGTGCGCCTCTCGGGCGCTAGTTTATCTTTTCAGAACCATAAAATAAGGTTATCTCTCTTGGGTTAAATAATCACTAATTTGACATTTATGTTAGAAGCTTTGTAGTTTTTTTATAAAAACGGACTCGTGATTACGGAGGAGGAGAGAACACCAAAATTAAAATGTATTTTTGTAATTCTGGGTGTTTGTGACGTTGTTATCTTCTGTAATTGGGCCTTCTGGCCTGTTGAGGTATGCCAAGTGCAGTGTACGTTGATCATATAATATCATGAAGGTAAGACGATCAGTCATACGCTTTAGTACCTAACCTAACCTAACCTAACCTAACCTAACCTAACCTAAACCTAACCTAACCTAACCGGGGATTTTCTGTGGTTGCCAAGGCGAAACAATTGTCAATTCTTTAAATTAACGAACAGAACCAAAGTCTAGTTTAATTTCAATATTACGTTCGGAAATTATTACTCCATTTTGTTTCTGATATAGGTAGCGCTTTAATGATTTTTTTTTGGCTCACGGTGTGGATTCTACTTCGTTCAACTTCCGTTACATTAGGCCACAAGTCACTGGCCAACACAGCCTTCCACCGCCCCCGCCCCCGCCCTAGCCTACAGCCTTCGTAGTGTATTAGGAGGCTCTCAAGGCCATCACGAGCCTTGATTTGCTTAATATGAAACTAACTCTTCACGGCAAAGGGTAGATACGAAAACCCAGGGGTATATCAATCATACTCATTTGCATGATGACAGTTTTGAAACACTTTACTTTTTAATGACTAGTCAGCTTTTATATAACGGCGGTTATTTTTTTATTAAGATATATTTAAATATGTAGATTATATTTATTTTTACGACTTTTAGGAAAATTATTTTGGGATTTCTTTTGCATATTAAAAATGAATAAATGTTAATCCAATATTTCTTAATATTGTTAAATCTTCATTTCATCGGAATATTATAGATGTTATAAATAATTATGCATTGGATATTTTACCACTAAAGTAGCGAATTAATTTAATATGTATATCTTATGTATTTCAACGTTTTAAATGCATGTTGCACTGGCACATTCACATGTGATATTTGCACAAACAAACTTGAGTTGATACAAATCTGCTTAAATTTTATTTTTAAAATAATGCAGACCATCTGCACACAACAATTTTTCCACGATACTTATCTTTTAACTTGAAAATGTTATTTTAACTCCTTTGCCAACCACAAAATTTAAAGCTAAATAAATAAAACTCTATTTAGAAAGCTGTCTGAAAGAAAACCTGAAGATTTTCAGATGTGCAGAGTATTTTATTCTACTACACAACATATGCTGGAAAATAATTTTCTCCGGGTGACGTTTCTCATAATACAGCCTCCTCATAAAGGTAAAAGCGTCAGCGCCGCGACGTCTCGGGGCTGTGATTTATAAAGGCGGCGTCGCCGTCGGATCGGATAGATAAATTGCAACGGTTTTCAAACACACACCATGCTGAGTTCAAATTTTTTTTATTTTATTTCACTTATTTTTAAAAACACTTTTAATTACAAGTTACATGCATATTTATAATAGTACAACATTTTAAATATATTTAAATAAACAGTAGACAATTGAGAAAAAAGTAGGAAAGAATCCCTCATAGGCATGGCCTGTGTATGGCCAATATGTATTATATCAGTAGATATAATTTATTTATCTATTTATTTATTTAATTAATGTGTACAAATTAAAGTTACATATTTATGGTCCTGGACTGCCAAATAAGCTAAAAACTGGGTATTGGCAGTCCTGTTACATATGTGTACAATTGGATTACATAAAATATATACTACATAAAATACAAAGTATATATTAGTACAGTTAAAGTAAAAAATGTTCTTTTAGATATATTTTATGTTAGTAAAACTTTAAAAACACAGTTTCATTTTGGGAGTCGATTCACTGACATTTAAGCAGAAATATATACTCGTACATGTATTATTTGGTGATACTAAGTGGTTTGGCCGATGGGTTTGGTTTCTCGGAGGGTTACTAGTGATCATTTGTACCTACTAGTTATTCTTGGAACAAGTTGCCCCAGTAAATCCTTGATTCCTATTCCTATATTCCTTCTATACCGTCCTCTATCCAAAATATCAATTATCTATGGCACTTCGCAGGTAGTCTAAAAATTACAACAATAATGCATCCGCTCAAAAACCTACATGGATATTATTCGCGACCTCGCTTCTTATAAATTAATCCAAACGCACCCGCATTTAAATTCAACCTTGAACTATTTTAAAACCCTCATCCATTGTGTACTTGTGTCTGTATTGAAATCTTGTGATCCGTTTTGTGTTTTTGTGACGTTATTATTAAGTGAAGTGCAGGACAGAAGATATCCTTCCATTTCCAGTCTTCATAATACCAAGGTGGGGCTTTTTCTACTGAATTGACTGGTGTAGGTCTTCTGGCATCGCCTGGGAGCTGAGTCTTTCGTTAGGCCTCCTTCTCTCGCCTTGTTCATACCATCACGCATACGGATCTCTCGCTTTCAAGAATAATCGACAAAAAACGCGCTTCAGCTGCACCGGGTTTGCTTAAAGTTTTTTTTAAATATTTATTAGCATTCTGTATGCATTAAACATTACGTTATATCATTTTTCATATCTATTTCATTAAAAACTAATATATCGATAACCTCAACCTCCCTTTAATGTATAACAGGCTAAGAAAATAATGAATTTATAGTTACCATTTTGATTGGGTTACATTTGTCAATCGCGGGAGAACCCTGCTTTATTTTTCGTCAGTGGAATTCTGAAAATAAAATTAAAAGCATTAAGTAATATGCTCAACCATATAATATAATATTAGGGTGTATTTCTGTATCTGAGATCTTAAAATGATTTCATTTTTTAGGAGACACGTTTTAGACACAGTTTACTCCATTACTACAGCTTAATTTCAACATATAATAACTTTAAAATAAAATAAAAAATACGGCAACATGCTACTATAAAATACAAAAATGCGTCTTCTTATAAACAGTGATTTTAAAGTCGGACTTTTATACAATCAGGTACAGATTTATTGTATATGTGTTCTAAAATAAATTAAATCGAATAATCAAAGTAATACAACAGTAAGTAGTGATTTTATTTATTTATTTGGTTGGTTTATGTATTGTTATTTTTAAATATTGACGTAGATAGTGTTGATGGGAAACTATAAATAGTTTAGTCTTTGGTAAATTACTTTAAATAACCACATTTTGAATGTGCACAAATACTCGTAGACAAATAACTGGATTATATCAGATATTATTGAAATCCCGACAGAGCTATTGACACATTGAACATTTTGTTTAAAAGATTTACTGGTTAAAATATAAAGCAAATACAAATTGGAGAGACATCTTCGTCTTCTTCTAGTAAGTAATTGAGTTCGCATGAGCCTACACCAATAAAGATTGATGGCCAAAAGTGCTTAACAATCTTCTCAACAGATGTCACCAGTGAGAAATTCACTTGTAATGTGATATAACGAACGCGAGTTCGATATATACAAGTTTAAAAAATTTGTCATATGTGGTTATCAGATGATGGGCGGAATGGGGAATGTTGTAATACATCAAGTGGCCACTTAACCCAGCCAATGACAGGTCATAAGCCCTGTAAACGCCCAGATAATCCACATTCGTTTCCAGAGTTTCTCTGTCTCTGTTGGGATATCAATAATATCTACTTTAATTAAATTTCAAAAAATGTTGTTTAAACTAAATTGTGATTTGGACATTTTAATACTTCAGTTTGTCATTTTATAGGGTTTAAAATTAAAGTCAGAATAACAAATGTCAGTCATCTGCATTACGATAGGTCAATTTATCACAAAATCTTTTTCACTCTGTATCGGTTTATTAACATCAAAATTATTATTATTGCGCATTTTATCCAAATGAATTTACCCATATCATCATTATTAAATAACATTTTGCGATGGCATTCGGTAAAATTTTATCACGATTTAACTCGAACTTACTGTTCAGCTAGTGCCAACGGGATACCAAATCAATTTATATTGCACAGAATTTTAATAGGAATGTGAATTATATTCTTGCCAATACGTTTTCAATTATTTATTATTTATTTATAATACGTAGGTACTTAAATGCGAAATTAAACTAAAATATAGTTAGAATATTTGTGTTATCATTAAGTAGATAATTAGTAGAGTAAATTTCTCGTCTCTGTTGAGATGTCAAATTGTAATTATTAGCCCGTAATGGGTGAAATCCAGTTTTTGTCTACAAGTATTTGGACACACTCAAAATGTTGTTTATAAAAATTATCTGGTAAAAGTTATAAGCATAACAAATTGAAGATTCATCTTCAGGCGTTTCCTAGTAGGTGATATAATTCGGTAAGAATATCACTTGCAATCATAAAGGTTTCTGCTAAAATGCTTAGCAATTTTCTCAATGGATGACAGAGAGTGTTCACATGTGAAGCGTCGCGCCATTTTATTTTATATTGGCAGATATGGATATCAAATACTAGGTGAAATGGGGAATGTTGTAATACATCAAGTGGCCACTTAACCCAGCCAGTAACAGGTCATAAGCCCTGTAAACGCCTAGATATCCATATTCCCTTCCAAATTTCTCGTCTCTGTTGAGATGTCAAATTGTAGATAAAATCAATTTTATGTCAATCAATTTACATGAAATTCAAAAAACAGTTATCATAAGGATAAGAATGAGTTAGGATTACTAATTAAATCTGTATAGACTACTCCTTTCGCGAATCGTTCTGCATTTTATGTGAATGGCATTGTACGTATAAAATAGCCTTCATCTACTGGAAATTATCATTATTATCGTCATCTTATAACCTCTAATTATGTGGAGCATATGGATTCCACAAACTGACTTCATGTTAAGCGATTGGATGTAAACTTCGAATAAATACCTGTGTGCCACGTTGAACTTAATTGTTACTATAGCCAGTACTGTGATAAATTCAATTTAAAAATGTAACAATGCTGATATGATACTAATAAAAATAGGTCACTGCTTACCCTATAATAAATAAAATCCTAAGTACATTCGTGTCGAATACAAACGTATATTTTAATATCGATAATTAACAAAATTGATTGAGTGTTCAACCAATGCATTCTGCCCGTCCTTACTTATGGCGCGGAAACAATGACTCTGACCAAGCAATCCTCCCATAAGTTGCAAGTTGCACAGAGGAGCATGGAGAGAATTATGCTTGGAATAACATTAAGAGACCGAAAAAGGAACGATTGGATCCGACGCCAGACAAAGGTCCGCCGTGGTGGAACGAATTGCTTGGTTGAAGTGGAAATGTGCCGGTCACATAGCTAGAATGACGGACGACAGATGGACGCAACGCGTTCTGGTGTGAAGACCGAGAAACCAGAGGTCTCAATGATTAGATGGGTGGACGACATCAGAAAGTCTGCTGGAAGAGAGTGGATGGGGGCGGCGCAGGATCGGGAGGAGTGGATACGGCATGGGGAGGCCTATGTCCAGCAGTGGACCTTAACGGGCTGAAATTATGATGATGAACCAACAAAATAAGAATGTAATTAATTTTATGTATTAAAAAAATCTGTTTTGCTTTTCATATTATTTTCCATCAATCAGAAACCGCTAGTTTCTACATAACGAAAGCCTTAATAACGTGTATGACGGCTGCCCTTGTAAATAATTCTTCTCGGAATATAATAGGTAATTGCCATGTATATTGTTTATTCCGAGAGGGTTCGTTTGAAAAACCGTAGCGTGCAACAATGTGCGTGTTTCGAACATTAAATAAATAAAAATAAGGAAATGTTCTGAAGGGAAGAGGTCGACGTCATTTGAGTGAAACCACAGTTGATAAACACATAGAGCTTGCTGGATAAAAGATTAAGGGACGGTTCCTTCAAGACACGTCAAATTGAAGTATCCGTCAAATCATTTGTTAACATATAAATTCGAACGATGGCGACCGATTTGACGGATAATACATACTACGTTCAATATCAAAAAAATTGCTGGAGAAAATATTCGCTAATAAGCGAAGTTGCAAATACGTCACGTGGCCAACCCGAGGAATGACACTTTAAAAAACTTCAGTTCAGTTCAATGCCACAATACGGCGTTTATTAATTTTATATAAAACTAACTAACTAACTAACTAACCATCACGCCATTTCCCGTAGGGTAGGCAGAAAGGATAAAACGCCGCCACTCTGTCGTGACAGACTTCCTTTGCTTGGTCTACATTCGTACATCTTCTCATGCACATATACCGGTTATTCCGACTTTTCACTTGTCCACTTTCAAGTACTTGACGTACTTGGTCATGCCATGCCTTTCTCGGACTTCCACGGCTTCTACATCCAGGCACACTTGCATTTAAACTTCTTTTAGCCGTTCTTTCATCACTCATTCGCTCCACATAACCAAACCATCGTAAAAGCCCTTTCTTAATTTGGTCGATACTGCTTATCTCAGCCTTGCACTCTGCTCTGATTTCGACATTTGTACACCTATCATACATCGTCTTACCACACATTCGCCTGAGAGATCGCATTTTAATTTAATTTTAATATTATTTGAATTTACGGATAAAAATCCATTTTAAATCCAAAGATAAGGCATAATAGGGATAACAAAGCAGTAAAAAAAAGTGACAGAACATTATATTGGTGAAGACAGTTAGAAAAAATGTGGATACACTCAAGACAGGATTGGGTCTACTTCAGTGAATGTTTAAATCTTGATAGATTTAGAATAGTCCAGATGATGGTATTAATAAAAACTTATAACACTAAATATATTATAGGTACGTTTTGTCCGCTTTGTAGCATAGTGGTAGCGCATTTGGCCACCGCGCACGAGGTCTCGGGTTCGATTCCCGTCAACGTGAAATATTTATTTACATGTGATAATCATATTTATATTTCATGTGTGATACCTTAGACTGGTACTGAAGCGTAAGACTGGTCATCTTACCTTCATGTGACGAAATTAAAATAAATGTAAATTTAATTACATTTTTGTACATATTATAGAGCCTTGAAAAAAAAATAGTAACTGTAAAACCTTCTTAAAAATAAAAGTTTTGTAAAACAAAGTGTGTTTTCCTCATTGAATAGGGTTCTTCCCGGTAGCCTTGAAAACGTTATAAATATTTAAAGTATATTTTTACAATTCCAACGATATAAAACACAATGATCAAAAATTTTGTTTTCATTTATAAATTTATGTTTTAAAAACACGAAAATACGAATGATTTTTAACGCCCTTTATTGGCTAATGACGTCATTCCCGTCCACCGTGAAAGGCGTGAAATTTATTCCGTAGTGAGCGCCTATATTGCTGTGACGTCACACCGCATGCGCGCCAAATGGAGGATTTTACGAGCGATTTGAAAAAGTGCTATTTCAAACCGCGCTAGAAAATTCATATGACATCGTAAAAAAAATAAAAAATTCCTTTGATATTGTAATTTTTCAATAAATTTTTTTTAATCAAAAATAAAAAATCGGAAAGAACTTAATTCCATATTTTGTAACTTCTTTTTATAAAGGCATTCTTGATACCACTTCTTTATTCCATGATTTTAGTACATATTTACGGTACTTAAAATGTATCAAAACGAAATTAAATCTGAATACTATAAGATATGGTTTAGGGTAAATTAATCTTGTTAAACTATTGAATAAGTTTTACTTAATTTGGGACAAATTTGCATAATTCTGTAATTTAATTTTGGACAGCGTCGTAAATTTTAAATATTTAGTACCATACAATGAACCTTGTACTCGTATATATAAATAAAGGTATGTTTACATTAAAATATAACATTGCGTTGGCGGATCCTACGCTCAGCAAAGCTTTGGTGGATTTATTTAACTAACTAACCATCACACCATTTCCCCGAAGGGGTAAGCAGATAGGATAGAACGCCACACCACTCTGTCCTGGCATACTTCTCTTGCTTCCTCCACATTCATACATCTTCTCATGCACGCACGTCGATTATTCCGACTTCTTACATGTCCACTTTCGAGCACTTGTTTTACTTGATCATGCCATGTCTTTCTCGGCCTTCCTTGACTTCTACATCCAGGCACAGTTGCACCATATATTTTTTTAGCCGTTCTTTCATCATCCATTCGCTCTACATGACCGAACCAACGTAAAAAGACCTTTCTTAATTTTGTCGATAATGCTTATCTCAGCCTTGCATTCTGCTCTAATTTCAACATTATTGCACCTATCATACATAGTTTTACCACACATTCGCCTGAGAGATCGCTTATTCACTTATTCGCAGCTAATGGTGCATAGGGCACTACGTAAGACTGATTTTTTAATTTATTTTATTTATTTATTTGTTTATTTAGAGAACATTCACCTTATACCCACACGAGAAAAAAAAGGACACAAAAATTGAAGCCAATCACAAGTTCTCTAAAATTATATTGTTAGTTTATTAAAAGTATATTTAAAAATTAAGAGTGTATTTTTAGTATGTTGATATTTTATATTTTTGACCAGAGGCCACCGAAAATATAACGAAGAAACGAAGTATGGATAATAATGAATGAGATATGCTTGATGGAGTTTAATATAAATATAGGAAATTTGTGAACCAACGCAACGTAGTACTTACCTCTATATCCTAGCTAAGGGTTGATTACTTTACTGAAAGTGTGATCCTTCATCCCTTATTAACCTATATCTACTGCCTATGTGTAAAAATATGTCATTTAAAAATTTGCGTTTTGGCCATTCTAGTTATTATTTTAAAATAATGTTGTGATTCAGATATAGTTACCATAATACCACTACTGTTTTTCCTTGTTCGCACCCAATGGTGCATAGGGCACTGTATTGTTGGCCCAATTCAGTTAATCTTAGTAATTTAAAACATGAAGGCAATATGATTCAGCTACAGTTGAAGTAGTATATTTTAGAGTAAAACGTCATCACCATCATCATTATTTCATATCTGCTCCCTATGTGGAGTATATGGATTCCACAAACTGCTTCCAGGCCAAGCGATCGGCCGCCAGCTCCCGTGCATCCTCCCAAGTCAAGTCCGCGTCCCGCAGCTCTGTCGCAAACTGCCGACGAATTGTCAACAGTGGACATGCTTCCAAGACGCCAAGAAACCTGATGCCTTGTAAATTGGCAGGCATGGATTGTCGAATGATCAACAGTGGAAAAATCACATTTGAATTCATATATTATACTGTTTACCCCATTGGAAAGTCATATGAGTAAGTTATGGCAAGCAATTATTAAACAGAACATTATTATTATTATTTCGCGTTTTTTATATTCTCTATAAACTTAAACATAAAAATGGATTATCTGAATTCGCCACATCACGGTGTAGACGTTATATAATCAAACGATAGCAGTTAACGGTTAAATAATTTCCCCTGCTTTTCAGCTATTGTGAGCTCCTAGAGGCCTTAGAACACCCATGATTGTTATTATTTACCCTGGGATAATGGAGTGAGGTAGGCCTAATTAATTATTCATTTAAAATAATAAGGTCAGCTTAATCCGAGTGAGAAATTTTAAATTAATTGCTCACTAATAAATAATTAAACACTTTTTAGACAGTGGATTTTAAAGGGCGTAAATTCTTACCGTTTTACTACTACATGGTTAAATATCGAATAATATTCCTATTTGACAATCGCCATTAGTGTGAAGAGGTTTAATCAGTTTGATCAGTTTCAAAGGCAATCCATTGTATGTTTCCAGTATGTTCTAGAGGGCCTTCAAATCAAATCTTAAACAAAAATTATTTAAATAAAACACTATTTGATTTAAATAATTAATAATGAATAACAAAATGAGTGTTCCTATAAAAATTATTCGCAATTTTCTCAACAGATGTCACACAGATGGAATCATTTGGAAATATGAGACAATGAGTAATAATTCAGTAAACACATTCTAAAATTTATCATATATGGTCATCAGATGATGGGCGGATTGGGGAATATTGTAATAGGTCAAGTGGCCACTTAGCCCAGCTGATATCAGGTCATAAGCCTGTAAACGCCTAAATAATCCATATTCTTTTCCAGAACTTCTCTGTCTTTGTTGAGATGTCAATAATTGTTGATTGTATCAAGCGGTATGCCCATCATGGTTATAATCCAGTTATTTGTCTGCAAGTTTATATTTCATTTTACATCCCTACAGAGATGAGGTAGATTTTTTTAAAGTGGCCACTTTATGTAGGTACTACAACATTCCCCATTTCGCTTATTAGCGAATATCCACATCAGGTAACATTTTTGACTTTGTATATTTGTTACGAATCGAGAATCATCCACTAGCGCGTTAAAAGCTCCATCTATGTATTGATATTGAAGCTAAATATTTATTATCAAATTACTTAATTTTTGTAATTAAGACTCTGAACGAGTTAAATTAATTACTAGTAATCGCCTGCAGATGACTCTGCAATTTATTTTACTTATATCAGGGATTTTATACAATATTTTGGACGAGTTCAAATACTTGTACACAAATCTGGATTTTATCCCAAGACGGGAGTAGGTATATATTTCATTTTATATCCTTCAAGTATTTGTACACATTCAATGTTTGTTGTTATTTTTTAAAAACAGATTATAAATCTTTGTGTAGGTACCTACATCAAAAATAGTTTCGATTCAATTTTATCTATCAATAAAATAGTTCGTGCAATAGAATTATACATTTTGTAAAACTCAAATATAAATTATTTAATATGCCGGAGGTTGCAGTTGTATTAAAGTGATTTTTCCTATAAAGCAAAAGATTTCAGTTTAAAAAGTAAATAACTATTTTT
>JAGVSP010005612.1:0-10286 GCA_022494985.1 Micrasema minimum
AAAATTTTTTTTGTTTTTTAAAGCCCAAAAAACACAAATTTTTGTTTTCTAATATCTTTTTTTCCAAAAAAAATTTTATTAGCAAAAAATTTTCGTGAACAAGTTTCGCAATAATCGGAGCCTTGACAGGGATCGGACTTTGAGGAGGCTTAATGATAACCAAGGATGATTTAATTTTAATATTCATATATCCACACCTGCCGAGCGATTGCGTAATTTATTTTTACTATTTAAAAAAAATTCGCGTTTATCATATCCATCATATAATCCTGCAACTAAAAAGTGATTCGATTCTCACTGGACGGGACCGGGGAAAATTCACAAATGTCGCTTATTCCTTACTGTTGCAAATTATATACTAATGAGATAAGTATTGATCGCCACAGTTCGAAAATAATACCGTAACAAACCGAATCAGCATATTATCTCTAGAACTGTATTTGACCTATCATTTTTTATAACGCCTAGTTATGTCAAGCATAATGAGGTTTTTAATGTATTTATATTTTTAATACTAACTACTACTGACTGTTTCCGCTTTATCGGTGGGGCCTGAATCAGTCCACAGTGTATTTTGATCAGTTTTGATTACATGAAGGTAAGACGATCTTCACACATGAAAAATTAATAAGTATGAAAATCGTTTATGTTATCCGCCTTGTAGCATAGTGCTAGTGCATTTGGCCACTGTGTGAGGTTGCGGGCGGTTATGATATTTAATTAGAATGAATAAATAAAAAATTTAAATTTGCAGTTAGAAATGATATACGAAATAAATTTGATACTATTTTATTTACTTCGTAAATTTCCCCGGACTCCGACTTCAATCATGGGATTCTGACTGCTACAAAACAATGGTTTAGAATCCAAAAACGTATATTTGTAATTCTAATAGTATTTCTTTACGCGCCTCGCCACAGTACTAGACAGTGCGGATCACAGCAACCCTTGGTTTTCTATACTGTCATCAGGCGTTGGCGTTTTCGACTGGGCTAGGCCATCTACTACTCCTCCTGAGAGCCTTAGCTATAACCATTTCTTGCCATTTTAACATGGGCCATCAGGTTCATCGGCGTCCTGGACGTCCTGTTGACATTCCGGGACGTAGACCTGACCTGGAGGATGCGCGCGGGAAACTGCGGCCGATCGCTTGGCTTGGAGGCAGTTTGTGGATCATATGCTCCACATTAGGGGAGCGGATTGGTATGGTATGATGATGATGTTGAAGATGATCAGTCACTCGCTTTAGTACCAGTTAAAGGTATTTTTTCTTTCAGGTACACATGATATTTCTTAATATAGTAATAATTCGGCCCTGTTAGGCTAACGATGCAATTCGGTGTCTTCATGTAACTACTTTCTCTTATACCTAAATGCAAAATAAGTATTATGTGCATAAACCACTTGTTTTCTGACTAAAAACCTTGCCTTACGGGTTTGTTTCTCTTTGCGAAACACATGTCTATATGTTATATTCATCGTGCCTTTATGTAATAAATTATTATTTTTAAACATTGCACTTGGTCACTTGGTGCACTAAATCTTTGAACCATACACCACTAAATTAATAACTAACCAATCGTCACGCCACTTCCCCGAAAGAGGGTGCAGAGAGGATAGAACGTCACACAGCTGGTGAAGGACGTAGGTTTTTTTAATTTTTGGGCGTGAAATAACGTGCGATAGAAAGAAATGGCTACCCATAGAATAAGACCAAGCCATGGCTGTGTACAATAGTAAAAAGTCCCATCAATCCGTAGTTTAAAAAAAACCATTTAACAAAAGAGCGTTTAGATTATTCCCACTGTGAAATTTAATAATTATAATACCTACTACAAAAATGTGAAAAGTCTAAAGCCCACTTTATACGGGTCAAAAACTGTACAGTTTCTTGTGCATTTTGCCAACTGTCCCGTATAAAGCGAAACCTGTATGGAATATTGAATGGTCGGCGTGACGTTTGGCCAGCCGACAGTTTTTAAGTAGATATTGGTATATTGAATGCTTTTAAAAAAGTAATAAACAAATAACATGTTTCCATTATTAGCTATATTAACAATTTCCTGCCTGTTCACATTCGATAATAACTTAGGATAGCGCTTAAAAAAAAATTAGCATGTCATTTGACAGACTTTTGACAGTTTTATGAACAAGAAACAGCACAGATAAAAACTGTCCCGTATAAAGTGGACTTAAGGAATAATTGACGTGAGTGCGGTAGAAGATGTTTGTAAGAATGTGGAGGACGCAAGGAAAGTGTACCAGGACAGAGTGGTGTGGCGTTCCATCCTCTCTGTCTACCAGAAAAATGTATATCAAACTCTACCGAAAGCCCAAAATCCTTATCTTTTAAATTTTAAAACATACTTTTACAGAAGGAGAAACAGCGTAACTCTGTTTAGGTATTATGTAAAATGTCAAAATCAACATAAGAAAATGCGTCTGAAAGATGCGTTTCCTGAAAAAATATGATTTTAAAGAAATGTCTTTTGGTAGAGTACAAAACTAATAATACATTTTAGTGTACCATCTATCGAGAAAAACATAAACTAAATCAATCTGAATGGATTTTCTGAAGCTGAAAAACTCTTTTACGGTAGGTGCCGTTAATAGTATTTTAAAATTCGTTGATGCGCAAATTTAGGCTATATTGTTATTAATGTTTACACTCATGTCCGCCTCGTGGTGTAGCGGTAGTGAGTTGGGCTGTCATACACGAGGTCGCGGGTTCGATTACCGATGGGGGTCAATATAAAATATCTATGTAAATGTGATTATCACAAAAAAAAATCTTATGTGATACCTTGGACTGGCGCTGAAGCGTAAGACTGATCATCTTGCCTTCATGTAACAAATGATCAAGATTCACTGCACTTGATGTACCATTGATGTGCCCTATGCACCATTGGGTGCGGATAAGGGAGAGTAGTAGTAGTAGTAATTAACAATCAGATAATCGGGATCAGAATGTGCTTTTTAATTATTCCTTTTTTTCGAGTGAATTCCAGCCCTTATATAAAATAAAAAAGCATAACTATAATTTGAAGGAATTCAATAAAATGCTTTTTTGTGTTAATTAATTATCTGAAATTAAAAATAAATCAATAAAAATTTAAAACTGCTCTTTTCTTCCGGCCGGATTCAAAACTGTATCTTTCTCAAGGAATCAATCCATATGCTCCACATAGGGAGCGGATACGGTATGATGATGAACTTGTAAAGTCAAAATAAAGCCCTAGACTGTGTTATTTTTGGTTAGCAATGTTTACATCCATTAATTCAGATCATTTTGGAAAGATTTTCCAAAATAAAAATTGGGTTGGCTGACTAATGTTTAGTTTCCTGTTAGAACGTCTCAAAATGAAATTGGAATGGGGTGACCATGCTGTTCATTTTTAGTGGCACCGTTTCCCTGACATCCGAATGTCAAAAATGACATAGGGAATGAAAAAACCACGAGTTGTTCCCCAGAATTTATTACCATCGGAAGTTCGACGCAGAAATATGTCACAAGTCATAAATCCCATACACAGCAATTGAATTAATTCTGATTTATCGAAGTAGAAAGTTTGTACGGTACTGTCTGAACTATCATTTTTTAGATTCATACTCTGGCCCCAAAGTTTAAAGTTAAATTCTAGTACCTAATCAAATCAAGTAAATTTAAAATATTTTAAGTTTTTATATTATTTGGGTCGTTATAAAAACATATTTTTCTAAGGTAGTAGTAGGCTACCGTGCATGAGGTTGCAGGTTCGATTCCTGTAGGGGGTCAACATAAAATATTTATTTACGTGTGATTTTCACATTAATATTTCATGGAAGCGTATGACTGATCATATTATCTTCATGTAATAAAATGATCAAGAAACACTGCACTTGGTACCGATGCAGTGCCCTATGCACCATAGGGTGCGGATAAGAGAAAGTTTTAGTAGTAGTAGTTTCTAAGGTAGGTACTTAATCTTTTTGTCATAAAATTTTTAATCCATCCTTTGAGAAAAAAAATTAATGGTTTTTGTTCAAGCGATGTTTAATTAATTAGTAGGCACCAATTAACTAATTAAAATTTAAGAAAAAAACATCACAAAAAGCTATCTTTTGTTTCAAGCGAATTTTCGTTGATTGAAATCCAGCATTATCATTTTATGATTATGAAATAATCAAACTTCTAGAATTACTTCCCGAATAATTCTGAGAATAATAATTCTGTATACAGACGGGATAAATCAAATCTGTTTCCGAGTTAGCTTACTTCTTACTTCTTCTTAGTGAAAGAAAATCGAGCCACCTGATCCCGCAGAGATTTTAATCTAACTTGTGATTTCCAAACTGTGGTGCGCGAGCACACTAGAATACTAACATTATACTAACGTTTGTACTCCAAGACCCAGTCATGTGACATCAAATTCCAAATTTTTAATTTATTTTGACCTTTTTCTTTATTTTAAGATTTTACCCATAAAATATAAAAATAGTGAGTGAGCCATCTTTTGTATAATGAACTATTGTGATTACATTTGAAATGTGAAATGTAATAAATAAATAAATTACAGAATGTTCAATTTTTCAACATATTTCTTGAACAAACACTTTTTGACCCGAATATCACACGGTTTTTTTATCGGTAAACCCCGGTTGCACTTAAAAATTAATTGAAAGTCAGGGCTAAATTTAAATATCAGCTTCTTTTATGTCGAAATTGGTTGCAAAAGGAACTATTATTTGAATTTAGCCTTGACTCTAACTTCTTAGGAGACTATATTATAGTTTTGGATATTGTTTTTCAAAATCAAATTGATATAGAAAAAGGGTATTTGATAAACATGTTGAGTGCGTCCAATTACTTGCACACAAATCTGGAGTTTAACCCATGACAGGAGTACATACATTTTTATTTGCTAAAAATACTTAACATCACTAATATAAATTGTCAGTAATTTAAAATCGAAACATCGCCAAAATCAACGAAATCAAAAAATGTTGATGAACATCTAATGCTTATATGCGTAATGAGGAATATTGTTATACACTCAATCCAGCCAATGACAGGTCATAAGCCCTGTAAACGCTAGAATATCCACATTCCTCCGTAGCGTAATGGTTAAGACGCTGGACTCACGATACGGAGGTTCCGGGTTCGATTCCCGGTGAGAACTCAAAAAATCAAAAGTGATTTTTCTCAAGCCTGGGTGTTTGTGACGTGGTTCCCCTCTGTAATTGGGCCTCCTGGCCTGTTGATGGTGGTGGTTAAAAAATAAAAAATAAAAATAAATTCCTGAGCTTAGAAAAAGCTTCATCATCTCCATTGCCATATCTCGAACAAAATTTGTTGAGAAAATCTGATAACATAGGTTATCTTGCCTTCTACTAAATTGGACAATAATTTTATGCCTTTACACACTATTTTGATTAAGGTCTCTCTTTCCTCCTTCTTTCTTAGTACTCAATCGATCTATATAACTTATACCTACTTTGATTATCGATAACAATAAACATTTTTTTGCTTCACGAAATACTTTTCCAAATAAAATAAGCACAATTACCAATGTATCGTATGTAATAAAATATAGGTAAAGTTTGAGAAACGCTGAAGTATAAGATATTTTTTTGATAATAATATCAAAATATGATATAAAAATGATAATATATAAACTTGTAAACAGATTTATTTGTATTTTGCAAATCGATAATAATAAAAAAGATCAAATAAAAAAAAGAGCTTTTGGCCTAACAAAACGCTGTAGTTGTTGACATAATTTTTTTTTTTCAAAAGTCCTTTTTTATTCACTTACGATCTAAAGCACATTTTAAAATTTAAAAAAAACGTACCATATCAGGCGAAGGCGATTCGGTTTACCGGGTCACATACTCATAGCCTACACTGAGTCAACTCAAAAATTAAAATATCTGAATGTGATTCTGTCCCCCCCTTAATTGTACTTTGCATGTGATTTAATTGAAAAATAACTCATACACTGCCTTTATTATGTATGTATAATGTAGGTATACTGCATTATACTCTTAACACTAAAATTTTATTCACTATCAGTTTTTCAAGCCTTTATTTATGGTGTCCTTCAGAAATTGGCATTTTGAGACTACGAGCGCCTTTGTTGTGGCCCCGTGACGTCATAATTCGGTCTCGCTTCTATGTTTCACACATATGCAACAAAACTCGTAGTTCAACCCAAAAACTGGTGAATCTATCATATCTGGAGTACAAATTTAGTACAAGTTTCCGTTCATATTTTAATCTTGGTTGAAAATTTTTTTTTTTTTCTTCTCGTAAAAGCTTCCATAAGTAGCGCCTTTTCTAAAGTCTGCGTGTTTTGTGGCGTTAATGGGTCCCTCCTTTGAACAAGAATTTCAGAGAAGTGACATTCATTACTTGAAAAATACTACCGTGTATGAAGGGTCTAGGTCTAGTCCCACTACGTCACTCACTACGTCATCAATTGGCATCTACGTCATCACCACACATCTTGGTCACACGTGTATTGGCCTAAGTGCTGGAGTCTTTTGAGAATGGAATTTGATAATAAGTGGTGTTATGAAATTAACCCTGCGTTTATTTTTTGAAAAATTGTATAGAAACGAAGTGTCCCTCTATCATGAGTCGTCCTGGCCTGATGTTAAGGTGATTAATAAATAAACAAATATTTCTCGATGATTATTATTGGATAATTTAGTAAGCGCCATTTTTGTGAAAAATCACCCCAAGGGGGCTCAATGCCTTGTTTCATAAATATTAATGTGACTAAACCTTTTTTAATAACATCTAATTTCAGTGTATTTTTATTGTTTTTATTCGCAATATTCCAACCCCTTAAGTACGTTACAAAATGATTTATGTAGATCTTGGGACTTACCGTGTTAATATTTCAAACGCTTTTTAGGAAATATACGCTTTTATTTTCGCATTAGTGATGCCTAAACTTGGGTCTTCTTAAATTTAAATTAAATTTCTGCATTATTTTATGTCCGTGATAAAAAAAATCTTCATGAAGAAGCAAGAAATTAAGTTTTAAGATTTAAAGAAGGAATGATTTGTTAAGCTCTACGTATAGACTAATATTTAAAAAAAATATTTCGCATTCTTACTAAAAGTATTTTAGCAAGTAATAGTTTTTATTGAACGAAGTGAAAAGTGATATTTAGGGTAAAAATATGCATTTCTGTGATATGGATAACATCGTGTTATTTTAAAAAAATAATTTAAAACGTATTATGTACGATTAAAGATTTTACAAATTAAATTCACATTTAATGCGAAATAAGCCCTATTTAAAATACGGATAGCGTATTTTTGTAACCTAAAATAACATTTAATCCCGTATTTTTATAAACGGAAACGCTTATCGGATAACAGTGGTCTTAATCCGTAAAATGTATCATGTAGGTAGTTGAGGGCAATTTTCAAAATACGTAGCTAAATTTAATATTTAAAACTTCCGCCTTATTTTGTACCTCCTCCAAAAATATATTTACGTAAAAATTACCTACCTGTATTTACGCAAAAAGGTAGCAAATTGTATAAAATTACATACATAATGTTATAAAGGCAGCACATTTATTTCCGACTATTTGAAAGCAGCCCCGAAATTAAAATATTTGAGTATGACCATAAACTTAAAAATGTTTATATTTAGTATTAAAAAAACACAATACTTACAAAATAATAAGTGAATGCTAAAAGAACTGCTAAAATAATTATGTTGCAAGTGTGCCTGGATGTAGAAGTCGAGGAGGTCGAAAAAACATGACATGGTCAAGAACACATGATCTGGAACAACAAGTAGGTACATGAAAGAGTACATGTGAAGAGGAGGAATAATTGACGTGCATGTATGATCAGAAATATGCACGGAGGAAGCGAAGGAAGTGTGTCAGGACAGAGTGGTGTGGCATTCAATCCTCTCTGTCTACTCCTTCGAAGAAATTGCATGATGGTAAGTTAGTTATAAATTATTAATTCACGGTAATGGTTAGGCCTCGTTTAGGTTAGATTTACGTGAGTTTAAAAAGAAAATACCATCCCAGTCAGAGATTCCTAAGAAAAATAAGATTGGTTACATACTTGGATGAATCACTATAATAATAATAGTTACATCCGTAATGCGTATGGCCGATTTATAGAGCTTAATAATGTACGGCTGTACTCGGTGGAGCTGATGGATGCGAGCCTAACGTGGGAGGAGGCGAGAGAGCTGGCTGGCGATAGGGTCTCCTGGAGAGATCTAGTGACGTCCACATGCTCCACATGAGAGAACGTGGTGAAATTAGAAGAAGAAGAATAATTATCTTTCATATTTGTATCAATCATTATAGTTGGCATTTATTAGATAATTTAATTCGTTGAAGGTCGCATTGTAATATTTTACACCACAATTTATGTTCACTAATCGGTAGCATACACGTATTTATATAGACAATTAGGTACTGGATTATACTTTGCAATGGTCTTCAAATGACTGACTGACTCGCAATGACAGCAGATGGCGTTTTTATAACAGGGGAGAAATAACTTAGAATATTCTGGATATTTCGAAATATCTAGTATATTCCATGCATTCTAGTACCTTCTATAAACCCCCCTTTATATAGTGGAAACATACATGCTTCGACATTGTTTTAACATTTTCTGGATCCTTATCACAGTATAGATTAGTGGATAAAGTGCCTGTACAAGACAGAAGGATCCAGGTTCAAGGTATAAAGGGAACGGTTTAAGTTTTTAAAGTTGTTTTATTAATGCACATTATGGTTTCTTTTACATACCGTGCCATTCACTCAATATGCGGAACAATTCGCAAAAGGAGTGGACTAAATAAGATTCCGTTCACAATACTAACCCATTCCTTACGATGAGTTCTCTGCAAATTTTGTGCTTATTTTTCCGTCTTTCATGTTTGTATTAAATATGATTTAAAGTAAATTATTGAAGGATTTTCTTGTGATAAAAATAATTTTTACGCGAGTAGTTTCCGAAGAAATAAGGGTCAATTAACATCCCATAAACTCGAAAGCTATGAAAAAAGGGCAGTCCATAAACATGTTTCGAAGCCATAAAATTAAAAGTTCTACAGGAAGAATCGAGTAAAAATGAGAAAAGTTTTAAACTGGATTAAGGATTATAAGTTTTTTTAGTACTTAACACATTAGAAAATATATATTTTGATAAATACATAAGTATTTGAATGTGATTTCAAAACTTCAACTACCTCAACAGGCCAGGAGGCCTAAGAAAAGGGTAACAACGTCACAACCAGGCTTGAGATAATCACTTTTTATTTTTATGCTCTCAACGGAAATCAAACCCGGAGCATCCGTATCGTGGGTCCCAGCGTCATAGCCATATTTTTTTCTTTTCATTAAAGCATTTCATTAGCCATCATCATTTTCTTTTTCTTCCTCTTTCAGCAACATCATCATCATCATAACATATCCACTCCCTATGTGAAGCATATGGATTCCACAACTGCCTCCAAGCCAAGATCGGACGCCATTCATTAGTACCGCAGATTAAGTAAAATTGCACAAATTTTTATTTTGATTTATTAATTTGACTAAATAAATTATATTTAATAACAATTTGCAAAACTACCTGTATTTAAAAAAAAATCCACCTTCTTACTTAATTTTCTCGAAAACTATGGGTCAAATGGAAACATTTTATACCAAAAAATCGACTCCAATTATGATGTAGATTCACATATTTCCCACTTGTACATCGAGTTTTGTTACTCGATGTATATTCTATAATACAAGTATTTCTTTTCCCTGAATGATTTTGCATTTTTAAAAGTAAAGGAACCATTATACTGCTGTCATTATGTTTTCAAGTTAAAAATTATAATAAATTGTTTGCGAAACAAAATGTTTGATATTCTTTAGAATTTGACACCGTAGGCAATTTATCAAAGAAAACAGCGCAGAATGTAATGAAAAATCTTTTTGATAATTCACCCTCCTCCGCAGAAGTGTATCTACTGTAAATTATAATGGATTTTTTTTTCTGTAATTTGATACCACTTATTTCTAGGAACGAAAAAAATAATGTGAAATACAAATACACTAAATCGGTCATTTAAAAGATGGTTCTGTTATGAATATTTTACAAATATCTTCTAAATAAAAATTGGTTCTAGACCACTAGAGGAAATTTCATTCAAGCCAAAAAATTTGTCACATTCAAGAATGTTCAAAAAACCTAATGGTATAGATTATTTTTTTTTATTATAATGCGGTTTTTTAATTTTATAAACGAAAAATAAATCAACTTC
>JAGVSP010005615.1:0-38600 GCA_022494985.1 Micrasema minimum
GCATTGAAAATTGCGCCATTTTGTAAATGGGAAGTTTTTCAACCGTTTATTGAGACATGGTTTAAAATAAGCATAAACGGAATTCTGTTTTATGTCATTTGGACAGGAAATTATAATAAATCATACTCCATTCTTGCCTATCTTCTTATCCTTGAAGTTGTACTACTATTTGTTCAATTTATAAATTAGTTCAAAGTATTAAAAACACCATAGTATTATTGTATGCCTAAAGTAATTTCATGTAGTAGTTAGTGCCAATATTAATGTTTTTAATAGAATCATAAGCATAACTTTTTACTGCTAATTGAAAATGCATACTTACTACCAATCCGAATGTAGTTATAAAAAAATAAATGTCTGATAAAAACTCAACAAGGTAATTAAATTGATTGGTACTACCCAATAAAATTAAATAAAAAACAGAAGGAAAAATATGTCGTTTCACAATCGAGTAATCTAATAAATTACTAAGGTTAAATTGCAAAGTGCAATTGTATAATTTATTTTTTATAAAACTGATTGAAAATATTGCATTTAAATAAGTAGTAGTTAAGACGTGCAAAGCTAATAAATTATTAAAGAACTGCGAATTTAATTTGTTTAGAAAATTTTCATGACGCAAAAACAGAAATATTTGAAAAATAAATAGACAGGTAAGTTATAAAAAAAACAAGTAAAATAAAATGAAAATCAACATTTTAAAAGTTGTTACATAAACTCGCTAATTTTTTTTCAGGAATGTTGCATTTCATAGTAGCAGAAGCTGCTGAAAGACGTATTAACTCAATTTCGGCGACAATATTAATTTATCCCATTTTCAGAGCAAACGATACAATCCTAATTTCAAATCAGCAGTTGTGCAATATTATTGCAGTATCTGTTTCAACTGTAACTTAATCGATTTCTTTCATGTGCCTCTCAGCAGCCGTCTAGAAAGCTCCTGAAAAACTAGATATTCAATAGTTTACACATCGTCCATCATTAGCATCAATATCCTGACGTTATTTGCTTTATCATCATGATGAAATGTAAAGATTTGAAAATAATATAACAGAACATGTGATAGGAACTCCAGTGAAAGAGTTTGTACGAAGTATTCGAAGAGGAAGCGGATGGTCTTGCAAAATAGAATGACCTTTTCAAAAGAGGCATTCATACATGAGCTAACTCTTATGCAATTATTATTTTACATTGAGCAACAAACCTATAATTATGGCATACATTCCGTATTCCGTACATGATAGCAATAAGCCACATCTTCAAAATCACCGTCAGTTTACCAGGAAACGCATTTTAGTGAGCCTTAGTTTTCACCAGTTTACAATATTTCTCCAACTTGCGTTGACACTAAAAATAAAATAAGTTGTAGAAATATTGTAAAAAATTTGTAGAAATGTTGTAGTGGTAGCGAATTTGGCTACCGTGCATCCGCATCGCGAGTTCGATTCCCGCAGGGAGTCAAAGTTATATATTTTTTCACTTGTGTTTTTCATATTAATATTTCGTGTGAAGCGTAAGGCCGATCATCTTACCTTCGTGTAATAAAATGATCAAGATACACTGCACTTGGTGTACCAATGCAGAACCCTATGCGCCATTGGGTGCGGATACGGGAAAGAAGTGGTAGAAATACAGAAACTGCTGTTAAATATAACTAAAAATACGATTTTAAGGGTGTCTTTTGCAAGTAAAGAATTTAAACTTGAACGACGGAGAAGTATCGATATAAATATTCAGGTATTTATTATCATTTTAATACTTTTATATTCATTCATTCGTTCGTCACATACTACCACATCCCAAATTCCACATCCCAAATTTCAGCAGTGGAGTGCTGGACGTCAGAATCTTAGGGTCTAGTAAAATAGGCAAGGACTGTTAAGACTTTTGGGATATTTGTACCATATTTTACTAAGGATAATGTACCATATTTTACAAGGCACAGTTAGGTATTAACATATTTTCTTCTGTCTATTGTTTAATACTTGCTCAGTTCTGTGATTATTTTAAATTTCCTACATCAGATAGCGTGCCAGAGACGCCACATGAAGTATTCATTGCGTTTTAATGGTTTTAAATTAGTCGTGAATGAAACACGCTACTCGTTTAAATTTCAATGAAGAATAATAAACTTATTTGTGTCCATAAACATACATAGTAACGTACATACAATCATATAGGTATTTTTAATTGTTAAATTCTTAAATCAATCAATAATTTAGAGAAAAGGGAAGTAATAATAGGACATTGTCACTTATTCTGAAAAAGTTACTTTATAAGCCCAATACACCGATTATATTAATAGTAGAAATAGAGTAAGTACCTACCTACGTAGATAATATATTTTTTTTTATTTAATAAAAAATCTATGTAATCTCATGATATTTGCAAATATTTCCATTTGTAAATATTCTTATCAATAAAAGCTAAGCGGCTTGTGCTTGAAAATAGGAATCGGGTGGTGGGGGAGTGGGGATTCAAACTAGGGATCTCTAGACTCGACGGGGAGACAGCGACGCTACCACTGGGCCACCACCCGTTCAAATCGTTTTAGCACTTAACCTAGCCAATGACAGGTCATCAGCCTTGTAAACGCCTAGATAATCCACATTCGTTTCCAGAGTTTCTCTGTCTCTGTTAGGATATCAATAATATCAGATAGTTTCCAGTTTTCAAAATATGGTTTAGTAACTAACTTTTGTTAGTATAGATTTATTTAATATTTCTAAACAATTGTGTAAAAACAAAGTAATGTTGGCACTGGAGAAGGAGTCATTTCATAAATTTGTTTGTTTTCTGATTCCATACAATTTCTTTTCATGTTTTTTTATCTATTGTTCTTGTATTTTTTCATTTTTTATGGGCTTTACTTCTAACATTTTTGTAAATCCCCCAATATTCATTTTCAAACATCCTTCTATTCTTCCTCATCCTCCTTTTACCATCCTATCTTATTACTTTAGGCACTGTGCATGTGTGTATATAAAATATATGTAACTTCAACGGTTACTACTCAAAACCCGTTATTGGTCAAGCAAACTAATGTTCCAGATCTTATATTATGATGCTCTGTAATAACTGTGTTGGTTTTGTAAATAAATAAATAAAATAAAAAGAATTGAAATTATACGTACTGTTGAAAATCGCTACATATTGATTGAATAATAATCTTATAAGTGGACAAGGCGGGGGTGGGGGTAGGTATGGAAGGATTGCATACCTCGTCGCTTTAATTCGAAAGTGTTACATATGCAAAATCTTGATTTTTCAGGAGAGCGTTTTTGGGTTTTTTTAATGTTATTTAATTTAAATTCTCTGAAAGTATTGCACTCTGCTGAATGATTTTTTTTATAGGAGCCGCTTTGGAACACATTCTTTCAATGTGTATACTTCACTGAACCTAAAACCTACCTGGTTTTTAGCAATTAATTTTCAAACCACGATTTAACACTTTTCACAAAAAAATATCCCCACAGTGCCCATGGTCTAATGTACATTGCAACTGTTTATGTAACAAATTTTTAGGTGGTGCTTCTCTGGATGTTCATCAACTACAGACTTAATGACCGATGAAACTGTCTTCTGCTACAGCCACGCTGATTTTGTCGAAAAGTTAAAACTGTTTTATTGCTCCTAATTCCAAAAACATCCATTTTAGAGATGTAAAACTCTACACAGAAAAAATAGATTAAAAAATTACTAATTTTTTGTTTTAAAAAAAAACAATTTTTGCAGATGTAACACTCTTGAATTAAAGAGACGACCTATACTTTTATCATTACCTTTAATGTTTTTACAAGCCTCACACAGTAATCATGGAAGACGTTTCTGATTTCACACTAATTTACATCTAACCTTGTTCGTTACAAAATAATTTTCAAGTCGTGTTTGACGTGTATTGCATTTTCAATACGTTTTCCGATACATCATTTTAATGTGACCAATTAAAATAATTGCAGATAGTGAGTAGTAAACAGTATTAAGAGATGATCGGATAATTATAATATTCTCATAGTTGTTCTTGTAAGAGCAGTAGTAGTCCTACTTTGCCTTTTCCGCACCTAATGGTGCATTGGTGCACCAAGTTCAGTGAATCTTGTGATGCCTTGGACTGGCGCTGAAGAATAAGACTGATCTTCTTGCCTTCATGTAACGATAATCAAGACTCACTGCATGGTGTGTACCAATGCAGTGCCCTATGCACCATCGCATGTGAACAAGGGAAAATAGAAGTATATTTACAAATATTTTCATCACAGCAATCGATTTTTTATACTGTCTATTGCTTTGACATTTACAGTTTACGATAAATATGTTAGATTTAAATAATTGGAGTTTACTCAGATTTTATTTAAAGCACCCTCTACGAATATTTTTATTTTTTAGTGATTTGGAATTGTACGTTTATTTTGAAATCCAAGATGGCAGATGCTATTTTTTTTGTAATATGAACACGGGTATCATTTTCAGGGGTATTGTTTATTTATTTATTATTGGATAACTTGTTAAGCGCCATTTTTATGAAAAATCCCCTCAAGGGCGCTGTACATTGACGTAACTTAATTAATTCCAGACCCAATACATTTACGAATGCAAAATCTAACAAGAATTTAGACTATGGAAAATTTTATGTTACTTATACGTAGATTAAGTGCTGAAATCCAATTTGTCTTGCAGCTACAAAGCGCATGGACTGCTGAAATTTTCAGCTCTCCACCTACCGCATATAATTAAAAAAATAATTTCTATGGTCACGACATGATTTTAATGATAAGTTATGAAATACCGATAGGGCTCAACTCCACTTCATTTTGCAGCTACAAAGCGCATGAACGATTGGAGCTTTTGCTTACCCACTGATATCATTCTCTAATAATTATTTTACGTTTTAATTCATTGATTGGGGCTAGATTACATTAACAGTAAGATTTATATTGCATCAGTAAATTTTATTATTGCAACAGACGGAAAATATTACATTACTTTCAGTCTTACAATACAATTAAATGGGTTTTGATTGTTAAAATAAATTAATAATCAACCTATTTATTGCTGGTACCACCAGTCATATAAACAAAATATTGATGATAAAAAATCTTTGTCATTCTCAATCTAGATCATTTTCATTACGCCAGTAATATTGGTGTTGTAATTTCAGTTCGAATTTATTTCTTGATTGCGGCCTTCGAACAAGAATTTCAGAGAAGTGACATTCCATGCTTTAAAAAAAAAAGTGTATATGTCTAGTGTCTAGTGTCTAGTTACACACTACGTCATCGTTAGATATCTATGTCACACGTTTTGTGTATTGGCCTAAGTGCTGGAGTCTTTAGACGGTGGAATTTGATAATAAGTGGTGTTATGAAATTAACCCTAGAAAGCGTGTATTTTCAGTAAATCTTCTAGTGAATCCTTGTTCGAAGGGGTATATACCATTTCAAGCGTTTAACCCTATTCTAACAAACTAATGAATTATTTATATTGTTTTGAAATTACATAAAGTTCCCGCAAAATCTAATCTAAATTTCACTCATTCAACACATTACTTACACACTTATTCAGAAAGTTTTAAAATTCTTATTTTTTAATTCGTTTGAAATAAGAACACATTTCAATTTTTTCAAATCTCCTTCTCGAGGACAAAGACTTTGGCGCCTAAATCAGTCATCTGACAGAAGCCAACAACTTGGGTCATGTGAAGCGAACGAATCAGCTGCTGTCGCCTATTCCGGTACCGGGTTATTTTAGTGGCACTCCGTGTAACGTCGCAATAGGTACGGAAACTCGTCCGAATGCAGGCGTTATTTTATGGGCGGTGGCGTCGGAATAACTCAAGAAGGTTATTCACCCAATAGCAGACCTCTGCCGCTTTCTTCTCTCCTAATACATGAAATTTAAATTTTCTTTGTTATTATTGTGCTTACTTTTTAATGAATACGATTAAATGTTAGTATGAGAGTAAATAATTTTATACAAAGAGAAATATAAAAAAATCTAATAAATTTAAGGTCTTCTTTTGATGGGAAAAAACTACTTTCCCTTATAGGGCCTTTCCCGCATCTGCATAGGGCACTGCATTGGTAATACACCGAGTACGGTGTATCTTGACCATTTATTTTGTGACTGCAAGATGATCAGTCTCACGCTTCAGCACTCCTAGGTATCACATTGAAACATTTTAATGTTAATTTCATATTGGCCGGGATTCGAAATCGCGACCTCATGCATTCTAGACCAATACACTCACCACTTCACCACTAGGCGAACGACATGTTTTCGCCTACATTTAAATATTTTTACATTACAAACAAGTACATATTTATTTTATTATTAAAATATTGCATTGATTAAAAAGAAGGATAAAAGTAGACTGAATGCTGTTGAAATGCGATCTCTCAGGCGAATGTGTGGTAAGACTATGTATGATAGGTGTACAAATGTCGAAATTAGAGCAGAGTGCAAGGCTGAGATAAGCATTATCGACAAAATTAAGAAAGGGCTTTTACGATAGTTTGGTCATGTGGAACGAATAAGTGATGAAAGAACGGCTAAAAGTTTAAACGCAAGTGTGCCTGGATGTAGAAGCCGCGGAAGGCCGAGAAAGACATGGCATGACCAAGTACGTCAAGGACTTGAAAGTGGACATGTGAAAAGTCGGAATAACCGGCGTATGTGCATGAGAAGATGTATGGTAGAGGATGCAAAGGAAGTCTGTCAGGACAGAGTGGTATGGCGTTCCATCCTCTTTGCCTACCCCTACGGGGAAATGGCGTGATGGTTAGTTAGTAAGCATTGATGGGAATTGTCATCTGTCAACAGCTGGCTGCGAGAGTCCCAGGCTTGCTTTCCTATTTTGTCATCAAATGGCCGCTTAACCCAGCCAATGACAGTTCACAAGCCTTGTAAACGCCTAGATGTGCACATTCCTTTCTAAACTTCTCGTCTCTGTTGAGGCGTTAATTTTGTAGTTGGAAATAAATATTCAAGCTTTTTGAATATTTATACGGAAAAGGAAGGAACGTTTAATCGCATTTATTATATCGCTAGCCTTTAATTTTAACATTTTTTGCAGCTTGTTCTTTGCGGTTATAAAAGTTGTAATGCGTTGAATAAAAAACCTCTACTACTAGAATAAACTAGAGAGGAAGAATGACATTGATCCAAATGGTACATTTTTTGCAAGGTCTTTTTCTGTTATCTTCTAAATTAAATGACAACGTATTAAAATAACAAAAGCAAAATTATGATTTTTCCTTGAAAAATGTACTACTACAAGATTTTACTACTACTACTGCTCTCCCTTATCCGCACCCAATGGTGCATAGGGCACTGCATTGGTACACCAAGTACATTGAACATGGATATTTTTTTACATGAAGGCAAGATGATCAATCTTACGCTTCAGTTCAGCCAGTCCAAGGCATCACACACGAAATGTTTAAGGTCTCGAAAATGCTTATTTTGAATATGCTAACTTTTAGAATAGCGTCTATTATATCGCTAATCGTGCGTTGTAAAATTATTTCAACGTCTTTCACGTATCGTTTCCATTTTTTATAGCGTGTAATTTAAACATGTAATGTTTTAAATTGCAGCATCTTCAAGTGAAATAAATCCCCATAGACAAGTATAGCGCTCGGATTTCATAAGATGTTAATAAATGTACTGAGATAATTCCTATAATAAAAATCTTCTTAAGGTTACAAAAGTGCATTTTTCACATAACAATGTTATAGTTTAAATTACCTTGACACAGAAAATTGCAAACGTTTTTTCAATTGTTAAAGTCTGCATTATAAATTTATTAAAAATAAAAGGATGGTTTATTTTGATTTTTTTACGGGGACTCATTTCTAGTATTGATTGATAACTTAAACGATAAATTTGTTTATTTAGCGATATCCCAACAGAGACGAGAGAAACTATGGTAACTAATGTGGATTATCTACGGCGTTTACAGGGCTTACAGACCTGTCTTTGATAATACGCCTAGTGGCCAATTAACTCACGCCAATGACGGTTTATAAGCTCTATAAACGCCTTGAATAATCCACATTCGTTTCCGGGTTTCTCTGTGTCTGTTTGGGATATCATTAATATCTGATATTCGCCCTGCCTGGGATTAGATCCTGTATTTTGTCTATTTTTGTGTACTCATTCAAAATGTTGTTGATTGGTATTTGTAACCTCCTAATTTTCCTAGATTTGTTTTCAAACGTTGACAATTTATGATTAGTATATTTATCCAAAATGACTATTCATTTTTATTATACTGTAAAATATTTTTTTCAAATACAAAAGTGAGTACCTAGGTACACTAAGCACAAAATAAAATCACAATTAAATCACAACGTTTAATACATTCATCACGGCCTTATAAAATGGCCTACTAAGGTCGGTAATTTATATTTATTTGTTAGCTGTAATACTTCCAGCCAAATGGCGTGACACAAAATCTATCAGAAATCCGTGATTTTATGTAAATTGTACGATATAATGTACAGGAAAGTTTCAAAATGGAATTGAGGTTTAGATTACATAAACCTGACGAATGCTGGTACCTTCTCGCTCCCATTAATGTAAATTGATTCAGAATATGTGGTTTTCATAACAATATTTGTGTTGCTTGCAGTTAATTTATTACTATAAAATAAAATATTTTACAGAGCTATACGTACATAATTATATATGGTATATATTATTAAATTGATATATATGTTTTTATAGGTACTCGTTCCACTGCTTGAAGCAGTAAGCAATGAGGAATGAATTCTGATGACGTAACAGATGATTCAAAATTTAAGATAATGTTGAAAGATCTATGGTATAATATCGTGAAAGAAAAGATATGATTTTAAATACATTGGTGCTTTATTTCATTAAATGCTAAATTTGGTTTTATTACCGAGTATTATTTTATGACAAAGGTTCAGTTCAACCCGCATCACCCATGAGTATAACCACCGGGGGAACCCCAGAATTAAAAATTAATTTTAAAGACAATCATAGATTCTAAGACATGTACTCAGAAACAGCATAATGTACATATGGATTCAAAAGGTATAAGGAACTACTACGGAGACCGTCAAACAAATTAAACGGATTAATTGAATTCAGAAGGCTTGCTAATCAAAAATACTTTTAATGACTGTAATAAATATTTTTGTAATATTAGCTGTTAGAATTTTTTATTTTTATAGCTAAATAAAATATGTACAAACAAACAGAGGAAGATGCATTAGTTTGACTATGATAAAATCGTCGTTTCGTCGCGTAAAACCGATTTATTTGTATGTCCAAGACCTTATATTCAAAATTATAGACTTTCTACTCTAGAATAATACGTTTCATAATATATAAATGACGGCGGGACCGCGGTTCGCTAGCTTGAAATGTCAATAAACGGCTTAGCTACGGGGGACGGGGGTTTAAAATCGTAAACGGAAACAGTAAATGTAAGATGCAAGTAGTGACTCGTCATGGTTTTCGATTTTGAAAATGAATTTTTATTTTAATTTTTTTATTATTTACTTTTAGCGTGCATTATACAATTATTTCACCATATTTTAAAAAAATTTAATATTCGCGTGTACACAAAAAACATTTTTCATTTCAATTCCAGGTAGCTGTTGGAACTCCCTACTTAAAGAGAAAAAAGTGTTGCCTATATAAACAATTGTTTTGACAAATGCAGCTTTTAGACTATTTTCGCACAATTTTTCTTCCACGATTCATTACAAGATTGTAACATAAGTCGTGAAGTAGATTTACTGTATAGATAAAAAATAAATTTAAATTGTGTAGTATTGGACTAGTAAAAAAACTCCAATTAATGATATTTAATTAATCCTCACCTAGTATTTGATATCCACATCTGCCAAAATACAGTAAAATGGCACGACGCTTCACATGTGAACACTCTCTGTCATCCATTGAATTTGTTATGCTTATAACTTTTACCAGCTAATTTTTATAAACAACATTTTGAGTGTGTCCAAATACTTGTAGACAAAAACTGGATTTCACCCATTACGGGCTAATAATTACAATTTGACATCTCAACAGAGACGAGAAATTTGGAAGGGAATATGGATATCTAGGCGTTTACAGGGCTTATGACCTGTCATTGGCTGGGTTAAGTGGCCACTTGATGTATTACAACATTCCCCATTTCACCTAGTATTTGATATCCACATCTGCCAAAATACAGTAAAATGGCACGACGCTTCACATGTGAACACTCTCTGTCATCCATTGAGAAAATTGCTAAGCATTTTAGCAGAAACCTTTATGATTGCAAGTGAGATTCTTACCGAATTATTTCACCTACTAGGAAACGCCTGAAGATGAATCTTCAATTTGTTATGCTTATAACTTTTACCAGCTAATTTTATAAACAACATTTTGAGTGTGTCCAAATACTTGTAGACAAAAACTGGATTTCACCCATTACGGGCTAATAATTACAATTTGACATCTCAACAGAGACGAGAAATTTGGAAGGGAATATGGATATCTAGGCGTTTACAGGGCTTATGACCTGTCATTGGGCTGGGTTAAGTGGCCACTTGATGTATTACAACATTCCCCATTTCACCTAGTATTTGATATCCACATCTGCCAAAATACAGTAAAATGGCACGACGCTTCACATGTGAACACTCTCTGTCATCCATTGAGAAAATTGCTAAGCATTTTAGCAGAAACCTTTATGATTGCAAGTGAGATTCTTACCGAATTATTTCACCTACTAGGAAACGCCTGAAGATGAATCTTCAATTTGTTATGCTTAAAAACTTTTACCAGCTAATTTTTATTAACAACATTTGAGTGTGTCCAAATACTTGTAGACAAAAACTGGATTTCACCCATTACGGGCTAATAATTACAATTTGACATCTCAACAGAGACGAGAAATTTGGAAGGGAATATGGATATCTAGGCGTTTACAGGGCTTATGACCTGTCATTGGCTGGGTTAAGTGGCCACTTGATGTTTTACAACATTCCCCATTTTACTGTATTTTGGCAGATGTGGATATCAAATACTAGGTGAAATGGGGAATGTTGTAATACATCAAGTGGCCACTTAACCCAGCCAATGACAGGTCATAAGCCCTGTAAACGCCTAGATATCCATATTCCCTTCCAAATTTTCTCGTCTCTGTTGAGATGTCAAATTGTAATTATTAGCCCGTAAATGGGTGAAATCCAGTTTTTTGTCTACAAGTATTTGGACACACTCAAAAATGTTGTTTATAAAAAATTAGCTGGTAAAAGTTATAAGCATAACAAATTGAAGATTCATCTTCAGGCGTTTCCTAGTAGGTGAAATAAATTCGGTAAGAATCTCACTTGCAATCATAAAGGTTTCTGCTAAAATGCTTAGCAATTTTCTCAATGGATGACAGAGAGTGTTCACATGTGAAGCGTCGTGCCATTTTACTGTATTTTGGCAGATGTGGATATCAAATACTAGGTGAAATGGGGAATGTTGTAATACATCAAGTGGCCACTTAACCCAGCCAATGACAGGTCATAAGCCCTGTAAACGCCTAGATATCCATATTCCCTTCCAAATTTCGTCGTCTCTGTTGAGATGTCAAATTGTAATTATTAGCCCGTAATGGGTGAAATCCAGTTTTTTGTCTACAAGTATTTGGACACACTCAAAATGTTGTTTATAAAAATTAGCTGGTAAAAGTTATAAGCATAACAAATTGAAGATTCATCTTCAGGCGTTTCCTAGTAGGTGAAATAATTCGGTAAGAATCTCACTTGCAATCATAAAGGTTTCTGCTAAAAATGCTTAGCAATTTTCTCAATGGATGACAGAGAGTGTTCACATGTGAAGCGTCGTGCCATTTTACTGTATTTTGGCAGATGTGGATATCAAATACTAGGTGAAAATGGGGAATGTTGTAATACATCAAGTGGCCACTTAACCCAGCCAATGACAGGTCATAAGCCCTGTAAACGCCTAGATATCCATATTCCCTTCCAAATTTCTCGTCTCTGTTGAGATGTCAAATTGTAATTATTAGCCCGTAATGGGTGAAATCCAGTTTTTTGTCTACAAGTATTTGGACACACTCAAAATGTTGTTTATGAAATTTTAATGATTTAATTCCAGTCTTTTTCAATGTTTTTAAATATTATAATTTTGGAAGGGGCACAATTCACTATTTAAAATAATTGTTAACATTTCTAATTAGGAATTTTCAACTTTCAAAAAACCCACATAGCATTAATTCACTCTACAAAGTACAGTAAACTGTCAATATAGTCCGCCTCGTGGTGTAGCGGCAGCGCGTTGGGCTGCCATGCATGAGGTGACGGGTTCGATCCCCGAAGGAAGTCAACATGAAATATTTATTTAAATGCGATTATCCCAAAAAATATTTCCTATGTGATACCTTGGCAGTCCAAGGTGATCATCTTGCCTTCATGATGTAACAAATGATCCAGATTAGCTGCACTTGGTTTACCATTGCAGTGCCCTATGCACCATTAGGTGCGGATAAAGGAGAGAGTAGTAATAGTAGTTGTTTTTTTTTTTTTTTATTATTTTTTTTTTTTTTTATATAAATATATACATAAAATAAAACAATACATGTCCTACTGAGTTGCCTACTGCAACTCGTCAGTAGGTGCATAAATACAAATTCAACTAAAAATAAAAGTACACAACATACCCTAGCGCACAAAAAAATTAAAATACATATGAATAAAAATACAATTCTAAAACTCAATATAATAATTCGCGCTCTAGCAACCAAGTTCTCAGCACGCGTCTCTCTTTTAAGCTTTAAAAATTAATTATTTTTTTAATACTTGTTGGTAGCATGTTACAGATTTTTGGTATACTGTACTGAAGTGTTCTTACCATAATTGTTATTATATTTAGGGAGAACTAATCCTTCAGCACTCGTAAAACGAGTATTGTAAACATGCACCGGTCTGCGTTTATACTCAGAGAGAGATGCGTGCTGAGATATTAATTTGGACCATAATAACGCCTTAACAGATAAAATATTTACAGACTTATATAATAAGGATATCGAAACATCGTGTCTCTGATAGTATAGATGTCAATATAATCTAACTACTTTTTATCAATCAAATGTCTTAGGATATACATACTACTTTGTGTAAATATAATTATTGTGGGTCAAAGCCATTTCGTTAGTAAGGTAAAAATTATTTTATATGCGTAAAAACATTACTCTTTTAAGTTTTCAAGTTATTTTGGATCATTGGAGATCAAGGATTTCTCGCGGTCGCGTTTGACAGTCAACAGTGATTTTCATTTTTGCTTATTCAATGATCTATATCGTGATTTAGTTGTAAACTACGATGGATGGATGCGAGTTGGAGGAAAATTTCAAAATGCGTTCTTTGTTGGCACATTTAATTATGGCGTTTTATTAGTGTGAAAATTATATTACTGTCGTGAAACAAAAAAACATGTATTTTAATGAAGAATTCATATAAATGTTAGTAACAACAGTAGTTATTTTAACGTCTGGAAAAATGGGTGAACAATGAAAGAATCAGTAACCATAAAAAGTGAAAATCTGGGAATAAATACGAACGCAAATTACTTTCACTCGTAAAAATAAAAATACGATTTCTGGAAAAGCTGAATTCTTATAACAACGTGTAATAACTAGTGAGAAAACGTGAATTGAAAAATTGTAATATCCAAAAAAATAACTTTACTATATTAACATTATAAAATGCTTAGATATATTTTTTGTTTATAAAAAAAAGCTTCATTTTTACATTACAATATTTGAAATGATCCGAATGTATTTAAATTTAGTAGGTACCTACCTATCTAAATAAAAAATATTTCTGCAAGTTCTTAATTAATTATATATTATATATAACGGCACGGTAAGGATAAAGGTTAAGGCGCATGTTTAATTAAAATAAAGCTTTATTAAGGTAACTTTACATTAATTTTTAGTTAAAAAACGTGCGTATGAAATGAAATCAAGGTTCTTCCTATTAAAATACGCAATTTAATTGCCTATCATCATTTTCCTGCAATCTAGGCCGAGTTTAGGTGAGAAATAAATAATGCGTGTAATTCAGGCTGGCGCCAAAGTTTATTTGGTTTACACGAAGTTTCCTTTAAAATTGTTTAATACTGTTAATTGTTTTTCATCTGTGCATGATTTGTAAAAATTCAAAAGTCAAAACACGAAAATATCTCATACGACTATAAGATGGCGTGTAAGAATTACTGCTACAACTATTTTCGCTTACCCGCACCTAATGGAACATCAGGTATATTGCATAGGGATATTAAGTGCAGGGAATCTTGATAATTTATTAAGTGAATGCGATTTGATCAGAACTGAATAATATCAAGAACTGTCCAAAACGTTTACACAATAACTTTTGCAGTTAAATATTGGCTAGGACGACTAAACATTACCCATTTAAACTAGGCCTTAGTACGAAATTGTTTTGTTTTTAACTGAGAAACGTTTGTATTAAGTAAATGTACGAGTATAGTTGATAAGTTGAAGGGCATTACATCCTATTTAATACATTTTACAATACAGATACAATCCAATATAAATTATTATTTATAGAACCAAGGCCATTTTTATTCTGAACTTGTAGTAAACTATATACCGGGGCAAGAAAAAAATCTTTTGTCCTATTCTTATAACATGGTACCAAGTTACCGCACGCACTCAAAATGTTGCTGTTAAATAGGGGGCTTTATTTTTTCGGCATTTAACTGTCTCGCTTACTCCCTAGAGTTTGATGTGCTATTTAATTTAGAAGATATTTTTATTTTACAACCAGTAGCAAAACGAAAAAATGCAAAAATCAGGGCTTCCCGTAATTTTAAAATAAATTTGTCGTAGAATCAATGCAATTTTCTAAATTCGGGGTAAGGATTTCCCTAGAAAACATTTTGAAGTATATGTGATAATTTTTTAAAAACTTTGTGGCACTCTTTTTTCTTTTATATTTTGATATTAAGAGCCATTACACATCTACTCTGCAGTAGTTGAAATGATTTTTGTTGAAAATTGTGTGGATGGAACGGTTTTTTAGGTGTAAATTGAGAGTAAAGAACGTTAGCGCAAAACAAAAACCTTAAAGATGTCAACGCAATTACAGATAAACATATAACCATATATGACAAATTTTGGAACTACTATATTTTATTTATTTATTTATATATTGAACTCGTCTTCGTCACAAACAAAAAAATTGTAGAGACATCTTGAGGCGTCTTCTAGAGTAAGTAAATAAAGCTTGTAGAGCCTTACCTACACTAATAAAAATGATGATTGCCAAAAAAATACTTTACAATTTTCTCAACAGATGACACCAGCATAGAAAAATTCTGTAAAGCGGAACGACGAAGACGAGTTCAATATATAGTAGTTCCATTTTTTTAAATATATGGTTAACAGATGATGGGCGGAATGGGGAATGTTGTAGTACGTCAAGTGGCCACTTTAACCCATCCAATGACAGTTCATAAGCCCTGTAAACGCCTAGATAACCCACATTCGTTTCCAGGGTTTCTCTGTCTCTGTTGGGATATCAATAATATCTGATATTAGCCCAGCATGGGTATAATCCAGTAATTTGTCTACAAGTATTTTTACACATTCAAAATGTTTGTTTAATGATTATGTTTGGAATTGTGTTAATTTTATTCCAGCGATTTGAAATACCTACTTAAAACTTAACCATCCCATTTACGTACGCTTATTAGTTAGTAAATAAGTAGTAAGGTAAACGATTGTACGGAAACATAGTGTTTGTGTGTGAATAGACCAGTACTTGCAGATCCCATCCTAGTATTCCATATTCACAATACCAATTCACATGGCTATCCTTCACCTACGTACACTTAGTGTTAACGAGTTTATACACACATTCTGCAAATAACATCGCTAACAAGTAATAAATAGAAATAGGTATGAATTGGACAAAGAATTTGCTTCATGATTCAACATTTATGGTCAAAATGTCAATAAACTAAAGCCGTGAACAGTGCAAACTTAGGAAATTTCTTGGTGGAAGTTCATTGTAATCAAAATAAGGTTTAAAAATAAAATTAGTTGACACCTTAATCCACTTAAAATAATAAAAATGTCCTAATACTAATATCATATTTTGTCAAGTTCAAATTTCCTTTTAAAAAACCACATAATTACCCCCCTTAATGAGATAGTAAGTACACTTAGGTACCCCAACCATAGTAATTAGTAAAAAATACTACTACTACTACTATCCCTTATCCACACCCAATGGTGCATAGGGCACTGCATCGGTTCACCAAGTGCGGTGTATCTTGATCATTTTTAAACATGAAGATAAGGTGATCAGCCTTACGCTTCAGAACCAGTCCAAGGTATCACACATGAAATATTAATATGAAAATCACATATAAATCAATATTTCATGTTAAAGTAAAAATAACCTTTAAAAAATAAAATTAAAAATAAAATAGAAAGACAATTACCTTCCATTTGAGAATAGCATCATAAATATTATATTACTTTGAAAATATCTAAATACAGAAAATAAAATACCAAGAATCCACCCCCACCATTTAAAATTTCGTCCCCTATAAAAAGTCTTAACCCACTTGAAAGAACCACCAGTCTGACGATGCCGCGGAAGCGGTGAAACCGGTTATTGGTCCCAAAAACAAAAGTGGATTAAAGTGTCAACTAATTTTATTTTTTAATCTTATTTTGATAACCATGTATTCCCCAGTTTCCTTCCTTCCTTTCTCTTATCTGCAGCTAATGGTGCTAAGAGCACTGGATTAAAACACCATCTTCATCATCATTCTACATCCGCTCCCCATGTGGATCATATTATCTAGTAATTCCTCAAATAGTCGAGTAATTATAAGGGTTTAAAATTGCATTAAAGACACTTGAGTTATTTGGTGTTTATATGTATATGTAATAGTGTTGCTATTTACTTAGCATGTTACGTGATTTCGTATGTTTATGAGAGTTGGATCCTGAGAAATACCGAAATTTGTTATTTTACGCTAGACAATAATGATCGACGTGTGTGCATGAGAAGATGTATGAATGTGGAGGAAGCAAGAGAAGTATGACAGGACAGAGTGCTATCGTATGACAGGACAGAGTGCTATGCGTTCTATCCTCTCTGCCTACCCCTTCGGGGAAATGGCGTGATGGTTAGTTAGTTAGTTCAATAATGATCTTTAGTGATAATTAACATTTAATTAATATTTATACCTTACAATAAAGCAAGAATCCCTAGTTTTAGGTGAAATTACTTACAATTTTTTTTTCAAAGTGTATAAAGCGAGACTTCCATAAAACGAAAATCTTACTTTGGGAAATTTGAAATATTCAATATTTACTTAACATTTTTTTAGGGGGATTATCATTATCATCAGACTGGTCTAAAACTACGTCCATGCTTAGCATCGGCTGCTTGTTTCAGTACGTTTTCCTAAGTCAGGTTTACGTCCCGTAGTTATGACGTAAACTGTAGACGAATTGTTAACTGTGGACGTGCAAAACCCTCAAAACCTGACGCTTTGTAAAATAGGTGGGCATTGTTAAAGTCAGAGGGAGATATTCGTAGCGCAGTTGAAACCGTTGCTTCACTTTTGTATTTTAGCATAAGAGCAGAGGAAAACAGAGGTTTACATGAAATTTTTATTCAAACTTTATAAACCATACATTAATATAATCTTAAGTATCGTTAAACATGTTTAGAAAATAACAACAGTGAATTGAAAAGCATCTATTTACAAGTTTAAAAAAACCCCGAATGGTCTTGTGGATGGAATATCCAATTTTTTTTAAACCGTGAAGGACTGCAGATCCCAAATTTTTAGTACTAATAGTAATTAAGTGGTTTGGTTACAATTAACAAAAGGATCTTTTGAGAGGACATAATTCAATATTAGACCGATCAATCACTAAGATATTTGCCAGCGTAAGCATTTGTTTTTATAAGGATTGACCTGTTTATAAAAGTAAGTGCCAACCTACTATACGTAAACAAAATTTAAAGTACAGTTACACGAGTATAGCAATGCTTTATTTTAATAATTGGAAGACATCGTTTTGCATTAAATAGATAATAAATCAGTGCTTATCAGAAGAGGCTAAATTGGCAGTGCATAATGGAGTTCTAGTATCAACCCTTATTTATGTCAATGACAGATGTTTCCTCAATTATGAAAAGCAAACACGCACCATTACTCATGAACTTCATGACAATGGTGGCCAAACAGATCAAGGCATTGAACCAGGGACAGTAAAATGAATAATTAAAAAGTGTCGACCAACAGAATCAAAAACACCTCTCTGAATTCTCGAAGCCTTGTACTTAACATGTAAGGCTTTCTTATTCAGCAACTCAAAAAAAAAAAAAAAAAAAAAAAAAAAAAAACCCTTATTTATGGAAGCGAAGTATGGAGTTGGAAAAATAAGGATGAAAGTAGATTGAATGCAGTTGAAATGCATTCTCTCAGGCGAATGTGTGGTAAAACTATGTGTGATAGGTGCACTAATGTTGAAATTAGAGCAGAATGCAAGGCTGGGATAAGCATTATCGACAAAATTACGAAAGGTCTTTTACGGTGGTTCGGTCATGTAGAGCGAATGGATGATGAAAGAACGGCTAAAAAAATATTATGATGCGACGGTGCCTGGATGTAGAAGTCAAGGAAGGCCGAGAAAGACATGGCATGATCAAGTAAAACCAAGTGCTTGAACGTGGGCATGTAAGAAGTCGGAATAATCACCACAAAATATGAAAGTTTTTACTCGGCCATAAGTGACCATTGAGATAACTGATATTATATTTTCATTCGGTCGGAGAAAGTCACTTGCGTAAGGCGTTATGCAATGTCTCCAATTAGTTTTGGTCTCCATACGATCCGAAACTAAAAGCCATGTTTGTGGTTCGAGTTATTCAACTATTACGCAAAGAGAAAGTGCTGACGATGAGACCTTTCCAACAAATGAGTTTTGGGACCCGGCACAGCTGGAAATATGTTTTGCAAATATTATAATTACCATGGAAATGCAGTTTTGGTTAAAGACATGTCAAGTTGGTTGTTGTGTAACACCTTTCTCTAAAAGTTACGTAAAAATTCTTTACCAAGTTTCAAAATTATTCATTTTCGGCTTCTAGGCAAGCGTAGAGCATATTCAGGTCCAAGATAAGATTGATTGACTTAACAACTATCTAACTATTAATCTCAGTCTCTTTTTCGTTCATTCGCGGTCTTGGAGTTATCCAAAGGAGATAACATGTGATTTCATGTGATCTGTGGTACCTTGGACTGGTACTAGAGCGTATGACTGATCATCTTACCTTTATGTAATAAAATGATCAAGATATACGGCACTTGGTGTACCGATGCAGTGTCCTATGCACCATTGGGTGCGAATAATGGAAAGTAGTACTAACAGTGGATAAAATCCGACTTATTTTTCTTCACATGACTGTAATAATTCGCAAGAAACATCTATATTTTTTAGGCTATTAAGCTATTATTTTAAAAGGAGCCCATTTGCTTAAGTTAACTCGTCTTGCTGCCTGCATATTGCACCGTGAATTCTTAACTGCACTAACTTAAAAAAGTCAACTTTTCGGAAATCACAAAAAACAGATTTTATTTCAGTACTGTTTCATTGAAATGGAGTTTTGAAATGTAATATATCGATATAGGAAAGAGATAGAAACATGTTTCTTAAACAAAAATTTGGGTGGTTTATGTGGAGTATACCGTGGTATTCTCAGATAATTTTCGACCAATTAAGATTTAGTTCAGTATAGTACCTATTTATTCATGGTGCGATATTATGTTAAGAAAAAAAGAATGATACACGTAGAGCTTTCATTAACGAACAATTTGCATTCCATTTAAACGTGTCGTTGAATTTGTGTTCAATAAAAGCACCCTTTCCCTAGAATGTTTTAAAGGCTATTGGTATTTTTTAAGTCCAGCACAACTCTACCGATTTTTTCAAGAAGCCAAACCTTGATTGGAGGTCTTAATTCTCCCCATTGAGAAATTGTGTGCAATGCAAAATTACCGTACATAGTTTACCGAATTTAACTCTGTAGCGAAGAGTCAAATATCTTCATCTTATTTTTAGCCCGCAGTTTGCTAAATTTCTCCTACTTATTTTATAATATCATACAGAGTTGAAAAATCGTCAAAGTATCTCCTAAATAAATGAGGCTCTCAGATACAGAACCATTTTTTACATTATTTTATAATATTTACTTCAAAATTTAACAATCGATTTTGTAGCAAAATATAAAATAAAATCTACGTCACTCACTAGGCACCACCCTGATCTAGGTAGGTATACGATAGTAGGAACAGACACATGTTGCAATAATGGCATATCATTATTTTCTTATACATAGAACAACCCTTGATAGCTATCAATTATTATAAAAACACGCTATCATTACGTAGATACCGGTTTACTTTAGAAATATTACTTATACACGGTGTAACAAAAATCGTAGTACAACCCGAAAACTGGTAAATGTGTAATATGAATCTAGATTGAAAAAAAAATTCTCATAGAAACATTCATAAGTAGGTACTTACCGCAGATTAAGTAAAATTACGTGAATTCTTATTAAACCACGGTATTTTATATTGTTTTCATTATGAATAGTATTGATTTGACTAAATAAATTATTATCGACAAAATTAAGAAAGACCTTTCACGTTGGTTCGGTCATGTAGAGCGAACGGATGATGAAAGAACGGCTAAAAAATATATGACGCCTGGACGTAGAAGCCGAGGAAGGCCGAGAAAGACATGGCATGATCAAGTAAAAAAAAAAAGGTGGAAAGTGGGCATGTAAGAAGTCGGAATAATCGACGTGCGTGCATGAGAAGATGTATGAATATGGAGGAAGCAAGAGAAGTATGCCGGGACAGAATGGTGTGGCGTTAGTTAATTAATAAATTGTATTTGATAATAATTTACAAAAAAAATTCTAATAAAAAAAAATACAAAATCGACTCCAAATATGATGTAGATTCACTGGTTTCCCGCTTGTACACCGATTTTTGATACACGGTGTGTGCATACATGTCTTTAGTTACATCCTGTCACGAACACCTTGAATAAATAAAATGTTTTCAAGTTCATTGTTTTTATTTAAACCTTAAAGACCCGTGCTAAAAAGTTCATTAGGAAACGGAAATGCCACCAGGCGTTACCCGTAAAATGTGCAAAAATTGTTTTTTTTCTGGTTTGTTAAATTGAGTAATATTGCACTTAAAATATAGTTTTGTAAATACATTTAATGCAATTCAAAAAGAGTCTTAGTACAGCGTCGTAGGAGTTAAATAACACTTTCGTATTGTATTTTCTTGTTTTTTCTTGTTTTCATTGCATTGTTACACCAAGCAGTGTATCCTGATAAAATTGATTACATGTCAAAATACCAGTCTAAAGAATCACTTACGATGCAATAATGATTATCTTTTAAACTAAATTTTGGAAAAATACTAGGTACAGGTTATACACGGTTAATTTAAAATATATATATATCCCTACGGATTTTTAACCACCTCAAATGGCCATGAAACCAAATAACAAAAGGATGCTCCATCACCAAACACCCTTTTGATTTTGATCTCACCGGGAATAGAATCCTAAATCTTCGCGTCTCAACAATAGCACCTTTTATTATTATGATTATTATATCTACAATTTATAAAGCGCTGTTTTTGCGAAGAATCGCCTCAAGAGCGCTGTACAGAAAGAGGCTAGATCTCAACTCGTCCTGCAGCTACCAAGCGCATAGACGGTTGGAGAATTCTAGCCCCTGATTAGAAATATAACACATTTTAATTACAAGTTTGAAATTTTACAAAATTATGTAGGTATACTAAGCAATACAATGAAAGGGGGGCTTTCCCTAGACTGCTTTGACTAGAAGACTATTGAGTCTTTTTTCAGTCCAGCCAACTCTACCGATTTTTTCAACAAGCTAAACCGCGATTTTAAGATTGTTAGTGTGATAAAAATACGGATGAATTTACGATTATGTACGCGAACAAATGCTTTCATTGTACCCCTACCACTGTCTCGGCTTATGTATTATAATTGTCATTGATGGAAACAATGACAATACTAAGCAATAATAAGTGTTTCTGATTTTCAGTAGGAAGCTAGACAACAATCCATCTTGCAGCTTCAAAGCGCATGGATGATTGAGGATCTAGCCCCTTTTATACTATGAATCTACCCTGTGTGGTATTAAAAATAATTTTTGTTCTTTTAGTATAAATTAGAATTTCACTAAGTATGCGGGATCCTAGTATTGTCTATTTAGTTGATTGTTCTGGGACGGTCCTGGCTCGGGTCCTCAGGTGTTCGCAGGTCGGGTCCTCTATTTTAATAAGAAATAAAAAAAGGCTCGTTATATTACTTAAATATTCTGTCATTCTACATAGGTCTAAAGGCCGTTAACGGTTTTTCACAAAGTTCATACATAATTCCCTACAAATAATTAAATTTTTATCACCATTACCAAACATGGGTGCACACACATTAAATTAATGATTCCCACATATTTTCTACATCACTTTTACATTTACCAGGTAGAGAAAAAATTGGAATCCATACAATTTAGCAAGTAAGTAATGGGGGTGTCATCGGGAAAATATTTGCAATTTGGTTAATTGGGTGTAATTACATACCCAATAAAGGTATTTCGTGTTGTTTGAATCGTTTTTTTTTTGCACGGCTATCTAAATAAAATACATAATATATTTCACAGAAGACGTACATGTCGTACATTCATTACATATCTTATGAATTATGCTAATATTATTGTATAGCTGTTGTTTTCTTTAAGTAAAATAAATAAATAAATACCATCATAACACTTTCTAAGCAATTGAAATAAAAAAAATTACAATAAATAATTAATAATTTCTCACAAAAATGTACATCTACAACTACTTTCCCTTATCCGCACCCAATGGTGCATAAGGCACTGAATTGGTACACCAAGTGCAGTGTATCTTGATCATTTAACCACATGAAGGTAGGATGATCAGTCTTACGCTTCAGTACCAGTCCAAGGTATCACAAATGAAATATTAATATGAAAATCACATGTGAATAAATATTTTATGTTGACCCCCTACGGTAATCGAACCCGCGACCTAATGCACAGTAGCCGAATGCGCTACCACTATGCTACGAGGCAGACAATAGTACTTTTTTTTTTTTATTAAAATTTTTTATTTTTCTCGGTTTTCCGAGAAAAACATAAATTAAGTTGAATTATGGGGCTGGTATACGGACATTAATGAATCATCAAAATCATTAGAAAATATTAGTAGAAAAAAATTAATGTAAAACTTTTTAATTTCGGGAAAATTTATTTCTTATATTATAATTTTGTTCTTTGATTTTTCAGGGTTCAAGTCTAAAAAACAGTATAATACGATAGTACAAGTATAATAATATTGTTTATTTACAGCAATTAGCACTTTCCTCTAACTACCAGCATCGTCAGACTGATCGATGGCCGTAACTTAAAGAAAGCGCTAATTAGTCAAAACAACTCATAAAACTGCACAGGTTTGGACAGGATAAATGTATAATTATTTGTATACAACACTTCAGGGTGGTCTGAAAAGAAAAAGAAAAAATAATTGTGGTCTAAAAAGAAAAAGAAAAAAAACTTTTGGTTGTCTGTAAAGTCGATTTACGGACGATAATTTTACGTGACAACGTCATAAGAAAACATTGATGAAAAATAGCATACTTTTATGAATTGAATTGAATTATTTTGCCAGACAATTTGGTGATTTCATTTCATTTTGGTGATGACAATTTCACTTTCACTTTGTAGCTTGTGTGCTGCTGCTGTCTCCCTTCTACTCGGACGCATCGGCCGATGGAGTGGAAGAAGATAGATGCGTCACAAACCGAACGCTTAGGCCGATCGTGTCTCTCTATCGCTTGTTCCGCGCTCTCGCTTGCACACTCGGCTGAGGCGGAACGTGACAATGAGTCATGCTTTTTCGTGTGTGCAGCCGGCGTTTATCGATTTATTAGACGTTATCTCGTCAAAGAAATAAATAATTTAAAGTGGCTTAGGTATATGGACAATATAAAAAATTTAAAATATGTTAGATGTGAAATAATTATAACGTTATTTGAGAGTAATAATTAAGACTTATCACTATTATTCTTAGTCAAACGATTCTTCTGTAAACTATTTTAATAATTTATTGAAAAACTTAAATGATTTGTAATATTCCCTTTATAAAGAAAAACCTTTTCTTAGATATTAGTATAACTGCCAACGCAAGTGTATTAAACGTAATTACTTAGTAACTGAATTTATCAATTTTTTGTTTATATAAATAATTTACCAATAATATTTGGAGTCGTATACCAAAAATCTTCGTTGACTACACAATGATTCATTTGTGTATTTCAAATTCAAAATTGACTCACGTAACAAACACAAATCTATTGATTAATCATTTACCAGTTGTAATATATGTATAATACTTTTTGTATTATTTGCATTATTGACTCACTTAATCGTATTTATAAAACCTACGGATATATTTTTAAAGTGTCCAGTATTTTATGAAAATAATTCATTTCATATAAAGTACGAATGATTGATAACAAAATTATTAAATATTTGAAAAAAACGCAATATTTTCAATAAAGCTTTAGCAGCATATATATTTGAAAATAGAAGTCAAGCGGTGGTGGTTTGAAAGTTCGATCATATGATCATTAGGTACATAGACTTAAAATCTGCAACTCGACTCATTATCTCAAATTAAAAAATTTCATGAAAATACCATTTAAATAATAAATATTATTATATTAACTCCTAATGGAAAATAATAATCAAAATTAATCAAAATTAAAATTAATACTTTTTTATTTTTATTGATTTCAATCGTTGTAATACATTGATTCACCAAGTACAGTGATCATTTATCACACAACAGCAAGATAATTATAATTAACAGTTTGGAAACTGCACAAGAAACTGTACAGTTTTCTGTCCGTTATATTAAGTGGGGCGGCTTTTGTGCTATTCTAAGGTAAGACATTTTTTTATTTTTTTTTAATATCAATATTTCTTTCATATTTAACAAACCAATTTTACAAAAAACTTATGACATTAATTAATAGGTACACCAAATATTGTTTGTTTGTTTGTTTGGTTTGTACATTTTTATTTAGCTTAAAAATAAAAAAAATTCTTACAGCTTATATATAACACATAAATATTTATTATAGCATTAGTAGTTTTACTTAGCATTGCTTCTGAATTCATTTTAATCCGTTTATTTTGTTTGACGGTCTCCGGTAGTTCATTATACCTTTTGAATCCTTGTACATTATGCTGTTCTAAGTACATGTCTTAGATCTATTGATTGTCTTTTGTTGTTTAATTTATTTTTAATTCTGGTTTGTTCTATACTCATGGGTGTTGCGGTTAAACTGAACCTTTGTCATAAAAATAATCTGGTATTAACTCATTTTACAGTATTAATTATCCAATGCAACGATGAATACAATGCAACAATAGAACAAAACGACTGTACTTAGGTACTGAGTGAAAGTATTAGTAGAAATTTTGTAAAAAAACGCACTCGCGTCGTATAGGAAAGCTCAAACTTGGCTGAATGTCATAGTCGTAAAATCAATCTATGCTGAAACATGAATGTTATTTATTATAGTGATTCCTCTAAGGTTCTAACGCATATAAAAAATTATTTGAATATTAATTTTGAGCACAGAACGTAATATTCTGAACTTGTTTGTGTTGAAAATAGAATAAAAGTAGTGAGTTATGTCTATGCTGAGACCTGAATGATATACAGAATTGAATGTAGAACATTTTCTGAACTCAGTTTAGACTACAAGTTTAGTTTTTGGAATGGTAAGGTATTTATTTAATAATTTATGGTTTACTTAGCTATTCATTACAGAACAAAATTTAAAAATACTTATACAAGATATTTCCAATCTTATCGTAAGACTTTTCAGTCATTCAATTTGATATCAATTAAACCAAACTCGATGTACCTACCTAACTTACGGATGTAGAAAAATGAGAAAAAAATCATCAAATTGTGTAGTCATGATTAAAAAATATAAAAACATTCAACCATGGGCCGGTTCCTAACAATTCTTTAAAATGTGGTTTTGATTTTTAAGATGACAGATATTGTAATAAATATTTAATTTAATTGAAGTATTCAACTATAATAAATTATGAATATTCTTAACGTTTGTTGAGAGATGTATATTATTCAATCAGATAAAATAGAATAGTGCGTAAATACACTTTGAACCCAATCAATTTTATCATAAAATAAGTTAGTAATATTATGTATATTTTATCAAACAAATTATTTTTGCCGTATTGTAAAACTGTTAGAATATTTTCCATATTCAATCGATTTAATTAATTAAAAATACATTCATAATATAAACGAACAAAAGAAATTAGCATATTTTTGATCGATAAACTCTATTTATCCTCTTGAAGTAGATACTACTACTACTTCTCCCTAATCCGCACCCAATGGTGCATAGGGCACAACATTGGTACACCAAGTGCAGTGAATCACTAGGTACAAAACGAAAAGCAAGATGACCAGTCTCACGCTTCAACGTCAGTCCAAGGTATCACATATGATACTTTCAATTTTAATTTTACTGCTATAAGTAAGACTAGTTTATCGTGGCAAGGAACTTTATTTTAACTAAAGAATAAAATAAAAACGGAAATAAAAAAACGGCATGGAATTAAACATTAATCACACGTGTAATTATTATCAAATTATGGTAAAAAATACTAACGATCACAAGTCCAAAAGATTGTAAACCATATTTTTTCTGATTTATCCTGTTAATGGTAAATTTCCTTCATGCCTGCCTAAATTGGCCAACCATACTCCTCTCCCAAATACCATTCAGATTCTGCTAAATTCTCCTAAGCTTTCTATCCTTAGACTCCTAGATTCCTTACATACCCACGAATATCACTTTTACATTTTTTCCCTTCCCAAAAAGGTGATATGCCATAATTTAAAAAAAATACTGTTACCTACATGTTTGTCAATCTTCGTCTATATTAAAATATCATTTTTTAATTACACATAGGTATATAAATAGTAATATTTTACATAGTGTTTCTCAAAACTAACTTTTTTGAGAAATGTCACTATTTCTTACCGATGCGATGCCGGTGCTATACCGGTGTATGTGCATATTGCTATATCGTATATGTAATATAGCAATATGCACATAAAATATAAGTTGATTAAGATATGTTTGAATAAAAATATTAGTTATTTCATTACTTCCAAGGTCGTAAGAATAAAATTATCTTCTAATTAACAATCGTATTTATATGAAACGTTCAGCATATTTTCACCTGCATATATGTAACTGGAACATTCACACCTGTGAATGTTCTGTATATGTACAGAAAAAGAAATAATTATTATATGATAGATAAAAATATATTTGATTGTTTTGAAATTTTTCGATTTAAGCCTATTTTAGCAATAAATCATCTTTTAAAAACTTCAAAAATATCTAGACCACATTCAGCTTATACATATTCAATGGATAAATATTTTTTATTTCATAAAAATATATTTAAAAAAACTGGATTTCGTGGACAAAATTTAGACCTAATTGTAAGGTTAAAATATTTATATTTGTCGTATAATTCTCAAGATTAATTTTATTCTTTATCTTTACCAGTGAAAAACAGTAGCTTTTAAGGCCGAGTGCATTTAAGTAATATATTAATACACAATATACGAGGAAAGTTAATTGCACAAAACGGTGCATGTGCAATGTGCACTCTGTGTATACAGTTATTGAGGAACCGATGCACAAGAGAAATCTGGTGGGAGTTGGAGAAAATGAGGTAAAAGTAGTATCTTATATCAGAAGATAGTGTGGATAACGGGTTCTGTAGACTGAGAAGTGTTTATTTTTATAATTCTGAAAGGTTTAATTGAGATAGCAAACTAAGAAATAAATTCGAATAATTAAGGGAAATATCTAAAAATTACTACGGATTTTAAACTAGGAAAAAAATCGGTTTTTTAACTTGAATTAAGATAGATATTATTGATATCCCAACAGAGACAGAGAAACTCTGGAAATGAATGTGGATTATCTAGACGTTTACAGGGCTTATGACATGTCATTGGCTGGGTTAAGTGGCCACTAAAAAATTTATTTATAGACGGCGCAATTGCCTTGTACAGAATTCATTTTCAGATACAGATCCGCCCATCATCTGATAACCATTAACCATATATGAGAAATTTTTGAAACTTGTATATATTGAGCTCGCGTTCCATTTAAACCAGCCAAATGACAGGTCATAAGCCCTGTAAACGCCTAGATAATCCACATTCGTTTCCAGAGTTTCTCTGTCTCTGTTGGGATATCAATAATATCTGATATTAGCCCAGCATGGGTATAATCCAGTAATTTGTCTACAAGTATTTTGTACACATTCAAAATGTTGTTAAATTAAAATAAAACAGTCAAATACTGATGGTTATGTACATCCTAACTCTTAATATTGCATGTTCTGTTAAGTAGAAACCAATATTTTAATGGGTTTACGAATAGATGATCTACAATCTACCTGCAGGTAGAAAAATACCAGTTTCGGGGCAATTTGTTCCAATTATACCAACATCCCCTAACTATGTGTTGCGTGAGGTTAGTATTTATTTTTATTTGGTGTGAAATAGAAATTATATTTCATTTCATGTTAAAAAGTTTTACCATTTTTTTTTTATATACCATAAATATTTTCTCTATTATTAACCGAATGAAAAAAGTATTTTAAGATTTTATCATTGTTTATAAGACGTCTTAATTCACTGTCTAAACTACTAAAAGCGTTTTATTTTTATCCAGACCGGTTTCGAAACAATCCGAATTTTTATTCAAGGAATAGACATCATTTTTTTAAATGATAAAATGATACATTTCCGAACATACACACATAAGTTCAAAATGAACATAAGATATGATATATATGTTTTAATTGGTAATAAAATTAATAGAAGTGTGTTTTATTGTTATTTTTAATCTTTACAAAATACTGTATTCCCATGAGGTACTAATACATAGGTAAGTCATTTTGGGCTCGACAAAAATCCCCTTTGTGGATGTTGAAAAAAGACATATCGGGGGGTTTTAAACAGGATGTCAATGACAGGTCATTAACTCTGTAAATACTTCATAAACTTCCATATATCCTTTGATGATTATTTACATACCACTTTCTTAATTGAAAATTGAAATTCTACAATTTCAATCAACAAAACATTTGGATGTATTTAAAATATACTACTTACATTAGAGAATAAGATCCCAAATTGGCACACTTATCAGATGATTCACTTAACTTTGACCGGATGAAACTAACAGAGAATTTCTTTCACAGAACAATGTTTGTTTAGGTCGCGAGAGTTCTTTCAAACCGGTTTTGTGAACACCGCCTCCCAGTGCGGAGACCCAATCCGCAATGGCCAAGATGGGTCGAATGGAAAGGTTTATACGTTAAAACACAATCAGCTGTTAGAAGTCTGATTGATAATATTATTCAGCGCCATGTAAACAGTGTGATTCACGGCGAAGTGTGTTTCACGCAAAATTCAATCAACAAATCAGTATGCGAGTCTTGTACCAATGAATAATAAAAAGGTGTAAAATTGGATTGATTAGCAGTAAGACTGTTTTGTAAATATTGTTTATTAGGCGCATTTTTATTTTAGTTACACAGGTTGTGATAAAATAATACTTTTGCAAAAAAATATTGCTTTACGTAGAAATGTGTTGTGAATAAATAATTAGAGATCATTACGAATTCCTTACATTTTTCTATGTGTAAGAAAGCTTAGCATACCGGAAAGTTTACTAATTTATACAAATTATGATTTAAAATTTTAACTTTTTAAATTTTTAATGCAAAAATATGATAAGCTTTAAGTCTTAGCTTAGCTTAGTCTAAGCTTAAGGTTTAAGTACACTTCGGTAAAATACCCCTTTTTTAAGTAAACCAAAAAAAACTTAGTTAACCATCACGCAAATTCCCGGAAGGAGTAGGCAGAGAGGATAGAACGCCACACTACTCTGCCCTGACACACTTCCCTTGCTTCCTTCACTTTCATACAGACATCTTCTCATGCATACGTCGATTATTCCGACTTTTCACATGACCACATTAAAATATTTGTTGTACTTGATCACGCCATGTCTTTCGCGGCCTTCCTCGACTTGTACATCCAGGCACATTCGCATCATAAATCGTTTTAGCTGTTCCTTAATCATTCATTCGCTCCACATGACCAAACCATAGTAAAAAGCCCTTACTTAATTTTGTCGATAATGCCTTGCATAGCATTGCATTCTGCTCTAATTTCGACATTTTTTTTTTTTTTTTTTTTTTTTTTTCATTTATTTCGGAAACAAACAGTACTTACAATCAATGTAAACGTAATTATAATAAACATATTATAGTGGACCAGTTAAGTTTCCATATTTATAATTATAATAAGGGGTTTTGTTTTGTTTATTAATACAGAGAAAATTTATATAAAACTAAACTTAGGGTTCATTATAAAAATTTAAAAAAAATGAGGAAGGGGGTAACAATTTATTAGTAAAAGTTATGAAGATAAGTAAAAGTTATGAAGATATTTCTGGGGACTTAGCGAACACTTTTAGGAGTTCTTTTTTAAAACATAGATAGGCTAGTATTATTTATGTCAATATGGTTAAAGAAACTATTGAAGTTTGAGCAAGAACGATGCAAGAATGAGTTCTGACCATAATTCGTACGTGTGTGCATTGTGTGTGCAGTCTAATTAATCTATGAACGCCGGCTGCACACACGAAAAAGCATGACTCATTGTCACGTTCCGCCTGAGCCGAGTGTGCAAGCGAGAGCGCGGAACAAGCGATAGAGAGGCACGATCGGCCTAAGCGTTCGGTTTGTGACGCATCTATCGCTAGTCTCTCTATCATCGTCCTATCCTTCACAAAATAACACAGGTTGGAGGATCTTAAACATCATATCATCATATGTATATAAGTTGTAAATAAATTGTTAATAGCACATTGTTACTTGTAATTAATTTGTATAATTTAAGGAAACAAATATTTGAATTAACGACTGCAAAATGTTAATTTATGGAAAAAATTGTAATTTTCAATTAACTCCTGCTTTGTATTATACAAAATAATGATAATTCAGTAATAATAGTTCAATTCAATTAATAAAAGTATGCTATTTTTCATCAATGTTTTCTTATGACGTTTTCACGTAAAATTATCGTCCGTAAACCGACTTTACAGACAGCCAAAAGTTTTTTATGTATGAGGATAGCTGACTGAAGAATAAAATTATAAAGAGCCGGTGACGCTATAAATATTGTGCAATAATGAGTGGACGGAGGAAGTACACCAACACGTGGTGGTCAAAGTATGATCAAATCCGTTAATAATATTACTATCTACGGTTAGATCATTGCCGTGGTTACTCATCAGCAAAAACTTGGACTTTGGAGTTGGATGGATGCAAGTTCGAAAAAAGTACAAGGTACCTACGTATTCTGCAGTCTATAATACGTGTCCTATTCATTGAAATTAAATTTACTAGAGTGTAAGCGCACTTTATATGGGACAGTAAACTGTACAGTTTTTAGTGCAGTCTGAAAACTGTCCCGTATAAAAAGAAAACTGTATGGGAAACTCTATGGCCGACGCGACGCGACGTTTGGCTGACATGACAGACACACAGACGCGATGTTTTTTTATGTAAACATTTAAATAGATATTAGTATATTGTATGCTTTTTTTTTTTTTTTTTTAATTTAATGTAAAAGAAACGTTTGAGTTCTTATGATATACTCAAATATTTCCTATTCGGGCTGCTTTTAAATTGTCGGAAATAACTGTGTCAGAAAGCAGGAAACAAGTTGTGCTGGAGTGGGATTCGAACCTAGAGATTCTAATCCGGAATCCCCGAATCTACCACTAGACCACAACCCGGTCACAATTAAAAACGTAAAATACAAATAACATATTTATATTATTAGCTATACATGATGTAACAAAACTCGTAGTCTTACCCGAAAACTGGTGAATCTACATTGTATTAGGATGCGATTGTGAAGGTATTTTAAATTTTTTATCTAAGCTTGAAAAAAAAAAAATTCCTCCTCACAAAAGTTTTCATATGGCAGATTAAGTAAAAATTGCTCAAATTCTTATTAAAACGCGTTTTTTAATTTTGTTTATTTTTTAATTTGACTAAATACATGATATTCGATAACAATTTGCAAAACAAAATCAACCTCGTACTCAATTTTCTCGAAAACTATGGGTCAAATAAAAATAAAATATTTCAACAAAATGGACTCCAAATATGATGTAGATTCACTGGTTTCCCGCTTGTACATCGAGTTTGATTACACCCTGTATTTACAATTTATTATATACAAACATACAATAATAACTTACAATCGCGCTTAAAAAATACACATATTTAGCGTGTCTTTTGACAGACTTTTTCTGCCCCGTATAAAGTCAGCATTTGTGGATCTCTTGGAGGCGTTAGCGATGCTCACATGCTTCTCCCAACTGTTGCGTATTTTCATTACATCACAATTTAGCCCCCTAATTTATACAACGTTAATAAATACTCTGACTAATAATAAAATACGTAGTAAATAAATTGATTATAATAGAATTCTTGAATAACTGCTTTCTCTTCGCTGCCATTAAAAGTGAATGTTTAAGTGCTACACAGCGCGTTAACGGACTGTTAACAGCCTGTTAGTGGGTGGCAGGGGCTATCAGACTTACGCTTCAGTTGCCAGCCCAGGAAAAATACTACTAATCCTGGTACTACTTTTCCTTATCCGCACCCAATAGTGCATAGGGCACTGCGTTGGTACACCAAGTGCAGTGTATCTTGATCATTTTATTATATGAAGGTAAGATGATCGGTCATACACTTCAGTACCTACCAGTCCAAGGTATCAAACATGAAATATTAATATGAAAATCGCACGTAAATAAATATTTCATGACAGGGATCGAACCCGCGACCTCATGCACGGTAGCCAAATGCGCTACCACTATGCTAGGAGGCGGACAATCAATGTTTTTGGGCGTGAATAATATATTTATGTACATTTACAATTAGCCATACCTACACTGTTAATGTTACGTCTTAAATGTTTAGGTACATTTATAATTAGCTATACCTACACTGTTAATGTTACGTCTTAAATGTTTAGGTACATTTACAATTAGATATGCCTACACTGTTAATGTTATGTCTTAAATGTTTAGGTACATTTACTATTAGCTATACCTACACTGTTAATTTTACGTCTTAAATGTTTAGGTACATTTACAATTAGATATACCTACACTGTTAATGTTACGTCTTAAATGTTTAGGTACATTTACAATTAGCTATACCTACACTGTTAATGTTACGTCTTAAGTTAAAAATCAGTAAAGCGTCTCTCACCTAGAGATTACCTCATTCATTCACAGATTGACATAAGAAGAAATCGCTTTCTACATTATGTACCATCTGTCTGCACTTTCATAATATGCAGTGTTATATGGTGACCACACTATACATATTTAAACAAATTTGTATTTTTATGATTTATCTAGATGTTTATGTTACTTTATTGTCATGTAATGTGTTACTTATTTTTATTTTTTAACAAAAGATATTACAAAATGGTTAAATAAATGTTTCCTCATTGAGGTAACCCGTGCCGAGGACTAATTTTTAAATTATATATTTTTTAAAATAATTTACATCAAATGGATGCATGCGTGTTTTGAATTAAATGTAAAATCGTGAATAATAAAAACATGTAGTGTAAAAATGATTATCTGTTTGATTAAACGATTTAAATTAAATGAAAAGTAAAAAGAGTATTTTATAAAAATTTTTTTATACCTATCTCTACAGAGATAAAGTAGCTTTTTTTTCAAACTCGGGAATATGGAAATTCAAGCGTTTACAGGGCTTATGACCTGTCATTGGCTGGGTTCCTTGCGATAGATAAACCAAGTTTCCGTATTTTAGGTAGGAAAAAAAACCTCCTAGCACCTAAGTATTAATAACTCACGGTTAACGTAAGCCAGTCGTGAGTAAAATCCTGTATCAAGAATTAAATTTAGTCACATATTTATTTGATCTTGTACATTGTAAGTTTTTTTGGAGAGTTATTTTCTAAATAGCCTCAATCAGCACCTTGGACTGAGCCTGAAGCGTAATACTGATTACCTTGCCTTCGTGAAATAAATTATCAAGGTATTCTGCACTCGGTGTACCAATGCAGAGCCCTATGCACGATAAGATGCAGATGAGGGAAAGTAGTCTCAATATTTTTAAATTACTTGGTCAACCCACTGAGCCACGATTTCATCCAACTCAACTCGCTATTATTACGCAAGTATTTATTTTTATACGGTTAAAATTATTTATAATACCATTCTCTCAATTTCACTTTTATCCCTTCCACCGAGTACCACCACAGGCTATTGAGTGTTAAGTTACAGACCGAAGCGCAATATGTCAATCGATTCAAAGTTATCAGATAATGTAACACTTTTTTAATTTTTTTAATTTTTCTATTATTGTATTTATTAAGTACTATATAATTTTTACAGACTAATATTATTACATTACACTTATTTTTTTTTTCCTAACTATTCTTATCCTTCTATTATACATTTTTCAACTTAGCTAAAATATAATACCTACACTAATATTTTTCACACATATATTTTTTTCATTTAACCCTAAATAACTTTACATTTTGTTCGTTTCTTATTTCATCAGGAATCTCCTCATACATTTTAATGCCTTTATACATTAGACAATTCTGTGACATAGCTTTTCATTTCTTTTCTAATCTTATATTTTTTGAACCTCTTGTTGCATATTTATGAAAAAAGTAATTGTTTTTTAATTTGTTTTTCAAATATCTTGGAATTATCCCTTTAAGTCAGGTTTAATTGCAAAATGTTACATTCTCGTTAGCCAGGGTCAAGGGTTTTACGATTAGAAATTATTACATCAAGATCAGTGCCTCAATTCTAAATAACTTTATGGTGATTTTAATCAATGGCGTAGTGAGGGTAGCTATAAAACATTTATTTATTGAAAAAAAAATTCCTTCAAAATATTTCAATTTAGAGGCTACTTTCAAATAGTCGGAAAACAACTGCGCCAGAAAATAGTAAACAAGCTGTCGGGGAGCGGGCGGGGTGGAGTTTGCCTTTTTCATTCTCTCACCCCACTGGCAACATGCAAATTTTAGCCCCCAGAAAATGATAACTTCTTTTGGCCCTGGACAGATGATGCCAGGAACCATTGAATCGCTTCTTATGTAGCCTCTAGTTGCATATTTATTATGTGGGAAGAGGTTTCATAAGTTTTTTATGCATGTAGCCCTGAGATGCATCTACCTAGGGGTTAAAACTCATTGTGCATACATACTTGATATAAGGAATTTTACTGGAATATCGAGGTGTGCAAATAATTTATTTGTAAAGGAATATATACATAAATCAATTTTTTGCTGTCAAAACTAGACGAAAGATAATATATTTCAAAATAAAGCAAATTGTTAGTACAGTATTTCAATTCTTTTATTAGTACCCACATTTATATTATAATAAGACATACATTTGACAGTAATTTGTAATGATGACACATTTACAGAAACAAAAAAAACAATAAATTGTATTTTAATTCAAATAAATATAATATTATTGTGGAGCTTGCAACCCAGTTGCGGAGTATAGCGTTTAATTGTGTAGATTATTTTTTGGTATTCTTAAGTTATTTGATAGAGAAACTTGGTTGAAAAAGTTTAAACTTAGAACTTAAACTAAACTTAAACTCTGCATGGAATGTATAAATACATATTGTTTGGTTTTTATTAGCTTTGTAATTAGTAAATACTGTATTGGTAGCCATTACACTCAGTTCCTTTGCATTGCCGAAGGTGTTCTAAGATATTTTGGTATTTAAACTTGATAGCGGGCATTAATCCATTATTTATTATGTTCGTCAATTGAAATGGGTCTTCTAGAAGGTCATAGGCCTCCTCAGTTTCCTGCAAATAAAAATTCAATCATCAAGTAAGGTGTACAAAGATTAGCTCAAAACCAAACAGAATACGACTACTACTACTGTCCCTTATTCACACCCAATAGTACCACATCGTCCACCAAGTATAGTAATCTTGAACATTTGTTACATGAAGGCAAGATGAATAGTCTCACGCTTCAGCAACAGTCCAAGGTATAACATATATGAGATATTTTCAACCAGAAAATGATAGAGAATAACACAAAATTTACAGACATATGCAGTGTTGTAATGTTAAAGATGATACATGGCGTCAAACATTATTTCACAAAAGGCACATACAAAACAAATACATAAAACTAAGAGTGCTACATAATATGATACAAAGCAATGAGGTAAATCAGAATCATAATATTGTATAGAATCTATTGGATGTGGCACTTCAAACACACTTGACACATTAAATTGTAAATGAATACAAAATACACACTCCAACATAAACAAAGGCTTTCTTTGTCTCGAAAGAGTGGTAAACCTTGTAATTTTACCACAGATTGATTCACAAGTCTGATGAAATGCTGGTTTGTCGTGTTTTCTTTCTACAATTTGATTAGCAAGGACAAAAGGATCGTATTTAAACCACAGCGTACTAACTCACTTTTTGCATTTCTAAGGGTTTGAATTAACCTTAGCAGAGCTAGCCATATTTTATAATAAACTATTTTACGCAATTACAGATCTCGGAAGATTTTAAGTCAATTGGAATTCAGTAAACATGTAAATACATTCTCAAAAGATGTGTTAGAAGTTCGAACTATACTAAAGTCAGTAATCTTTTAGAGTTCTATGTGTTTTTCATCTAAAAGCAAGTGACAAAAACGATTTTCAAGATAACTCGCTCTCAGTACAGAAGGCCCTAAATCATAATCTAGGTCATCTAGAGAGAACTATATTTCTTGATCATTCACAAATAACTATCTATAATTCCTTATCCAACATAGTTTCTTCTAGTTCATTTAGATTATGCTTTAGTGCCCTCTTTTCAAGCTCTATCTCTTTCTAAACTGAGTTAATACACTATGGTTTAAGACCATCCATAAGTAACTGAGTATTAGTTGTGCAAAGATAAAGAGGATAGGGTTATCTTTGTGTATGGCGTACCTTTGAATCGTTAAACGCGCAGTAAACAAAGTCTATAGAAGGATGGATGTGGCGAACACAGCCATACGTATTGTTTTTAGAGTCCTGGCACTTGCAAAAATAGTCAGGAAGACAGTTCTGTAAAATGAAAATTAGGTAGATTAGTATTAAATAAAGTTAGTATTATTATTATAGAACTCAATGTTATAATTAAAAAACTCTGCGGCCTCCAGTTTTTTGTAGTAAATCTAAAATAGACATCTTAAAACCTAATCTAGCTGGAAAAATAGGGAAATTATAATGTTTTCAGCTTTGTTTAATAAGTTTTTTTGTTTTTAGTATGGAGAAAAATGAGTGTGATATTTTGGCGAATATTTTGCATAAAAAAACGTTTTTGGTGGAAAAAAAAAAGCACTCAATAGCACCATACCGAGTCACCGCATAAACATATCATGAAAAAACTCGGAATGGGGGTGTAAATAAATAAAATAATAAAAAATTGAAGTGCTGTCAATTTTTTTTTATTTGTAAGAACAACAAAAACAAGAGCCTTTTATCGGAATAACGACACGTCCTATATTTTTTGTGGCACTTGAAAAACGAATGATTTGATTGGTTGGAATATACCATGTTTTTCGATTATCACTGTCATTCAACAGAAGTGGTTGTCATATCATATAATAAAAATGTTTTTATAAAATTATAATACATAATAATCAATTCATAAACATTCATTTTCTATTCACATCAAAATAAAATGTAATTTTGTTTATGATTTTTTAAATTACTTGAAAAAAAATTTTTTCCCCAAAAAGTTTTTAAATTAAAGCCCCTAACCAAAATTTTTTACACTATTCAAAATTTAAAAATTTTTAAAAAAAACCTTTTTGTGTTTTAAATGGAATTAAATTTTTTTTTTTTTTTTCTTTTTTTTAAAAAATAAAAAAATAAATAATTTTAGTTATAATTTTAAAAAATAATAAAATTACAAGGGTTTTAAATTTAAAATAAAATTTTGGTGTTTTTGGAAATTTTTCAGGCCGTTTCAACAAAAAAATTTTTTTAAAAAAAATTCCCAAAAAAGGGAAATAAAATTTTAAAATTTTTTTAAAAAATTTTTATTTTTTTTCTTTTTGGAATTTAAAATTTGACAAAAATATATTTTCTTTGCAAAAAAGAAAAAAAATATTTTTTTTTTTTAAAAGGGAATCAAAAAATTTTTTTAAAAAAGTTAAAAAATGAACATGGGTT
>JAGVSP010005616.1:0-10487 GCA_022494985.1 Micrasema minimum
GAGCTACTGTCAGTTGGCTGGTATTCCTTATTTACTTATTATTAGGAGCTTAATTAACCGACATGGGCGGAATTCGCTTTTCTATCGAATTTAATAAAAAATTAAAAAAATTTAACTATATGTCGCTTAGGCGATATTGTTTCTTCGTCGACGATAAGTTAGTGGAAGATAGATATAGTAAGGACGTATGTCTTTTTTTCACTGCAAAATACAAGTGATACATAAAATGCATACAATTTTGACAGTTCTCTTTGAATTCGCTTGTTTAGTTATAATAGATCTCTGCTTTTTTATCAGTTATACAAACTTTTAATAATGGCGTCCTTCTGGAATTTGCGTTCTGAGAAATAAGCCACCGATACGCTAAACCTATTGTATCATATGTTTAAATCATTTTTGACTCAAGATTACTTCATTTCATAACATATTATTAATGTAAACATAGCTTCAACCTATTCCAAAAAAATAATTTAATTTTTAATCTTAGAATAGTTTTTTTTACTAGTTATTATTGTAGAAGCAAATTGAAAATTTAATAACTGCTACAATATTTGAAAATAACTGTAAAATTTCTTAATATTAGATTGAACCTTGCTACCATGCTTAAGGGGTGGGTGCGGTTCCCAAACAGGCCTAAAACCAATATTTAAAAAATATTATGTATGGTTTATGAAACCTATAAAAAATGTAACATTAAGTTAGTTGAATTTTCAGTTGATTGTAAAAATTCTACATGTTGCAATATTTCAAAGTCTAAATGCTGTATTTTTTATAAAATAAGTAGCAGATTTTATAAAATATAGCATTTTGATACCCAAGCATCATGCCATGCATATGTCTTTAAAGTACACATCTAAATATATTTTCAAATATTAATATCTTAAAGATAATGTTTCTATGAATTATTATGACGTGTTTTTGGGATTAGCGTTCCTGATTAGGACCACAATACAGTGTCCATCTTCTGGGCTGATGTGTGAGTAGGTCTTATGAATGGTGTTATGAAATAACCAGTTTAGAGCCAATTTTCTTACATTTCAAAGGTTTTAACCTAGAGAAACATGCAATTTAGGTTCTTTAAGTGAAAAAGATTGAAGTTTGAAGTTTACTCCACCACGTGACTCGCGGCCGCTTTCCATGCAAACGTATTCCTCAATTTTCTCCCTGGAATTTAACATTAGAGCAATGATTTTTTCACACATTTTAGATATCGACTAGATGCGTGTTTGTATTGTCTTATTTTTGCAGTATTTTATTTGTTAAAGGAGATAAATCAATTATTTAAAAAATAAGACGATGCAAACACGAATCTGGTCGATATCTAAAATGTGTGAAAAAATCATTGCTCTAATTTAAATTCCAGGGAGAATATCGAGGAATACGTTTGTATGGGAAAGCGGCTGCGAGTCACGTGGTGGATTATGCTCTTAATTGATTACTGCAAAACACTATCCATGTGTGATTAAGTGTGAGAAGTTTGTACCGTGTCGCAGTCGGACTATGTATGTCATTTAGTGTGATGAGGCATCACAAATCCCAAAAAACCAGCATAATAACCCAAAAAAACATTATCTGTGTCCTGAGGGCTGTAAAAATCTACAAGTTTTGATTTATTAAGTATTTTACATTCTGGAATTAAGGTATTTTTTCTTCATTCATACGCCGTGTTTTCGTATCAAAATAATTGCATAATTATTATTGTTATGGCTACAAGAAGCATTTTAAAGTAATAAAAAAGGCAAAATAATATAAAATATGAAAGTTGTGATAAAAATGTGTGGTGATAGCTTTGTGAGGAAATAAAATAGTTTAAAAAATCAAAATGGTGACAGAAAAGGTGATACATATTTGCAAAAGAGTTAAGCTTACTTGCTTGTGATAGATTGACCCAAAAATCACAGTTGATATAAGTGTTTTGTGGTTTTATTAATAGAAAAAAGCACAATAATTATCAAATATTTCCATATCATCTTGTAAACAATTAATATCCGAACCTGAGAGCCAAAAATTCTCATATTTAAAATCATAATTTTTCAGAAGAAACACTTTAGTGTTTTTTGTCGCAATTTGCTGTAATTGTCCATTTTTTTAAACGTAATATTAGTGTTAAAGTGAAATAAGAAGTACGGAAAACTGTTGCTAAAAATCTCCAAAAATGAACCTGAAAAACTATGCTTTTAAGGATGAGACTTCTTGACAAGTATAATTTTGGTATAAATAATAATTTTTAAAGTTTGATGGAAATCTGCATACCTACTTTTTTAGTACGAAGATTAGAAGACATCAAACAGGGTTGTCAAGCCACTACGGTTTGACAAAGTATTTTGATGGATTATCATCTAACCGATGAATTGGAAACTTTCGAACCGTGATTTTTGAAAAACTATCCAATTCAGCAAGCAAGTTTCAACAAGATACAATATAATGAAGTCTTATCCCTCAAAAATTAATAAAATGCTTTTGAGTTTTAATATTACCACCGGTGCCACAAACATTTTAGTGTTGATCAGACACCCTTTTCAGGATCTTTTCTAAATCTAATTATATTTTCTAAATCTGATAAAGGACCAATCAGGTTTTTGAGTGGAAGTTTTAAGTGCGACATTCCAAAGACGTGATTTTGTGTCACTTAACGGTGTACAGTTGCAGTACTTCAAACACAAATGGAAATGATGGATATTCTGTGATTATAAATACCGTTTTAAAACCATGATAATCAACTTTGAAATTGAATCAATGTTCGATTTGTAACCGTTGAATCAATGTTGTATTATTTCTTGTTCAATGGATACCAATCGTTTTCGTTTTATACGACGCTGTTACATACATGCATCTATATTTTTATCTCCGTTTATTCCTGAATCCATTTTTGGTTAAAATAAAATTAATAATATCCATTTCCGTTCTAACCTTTATTTTGATGAAGATGATTTGGATTGATGATGGTTTTATTATGATTTTCTCAAAAGATGCAGAATTAAAAATTTAAAAAAAGATTTAAGTTGGTTTTAACTATTAGTTTACTATGATATAAGAAAAGCTTGTTATTTTGTCCAAAATTTATGTAATTTATAGAAACTACATAATTTCGTAAAATTTATGAAATTTTAATATATTTTCATATATTTCATAGCTTCATTTTGATATTTAGAGAATATCCTTTGTCAGCAGAATTGGTTCGAAGCATCATCCTTGAGGAACCCCTTATTCGATGTTCAAAAACTACATCATTTCAATTGAAATGAGATTAAAGTTTTGTTGGAATTGAGAACAGTGAAGCTGTTTGCAATTTTTTTGGCAAGAATGGTAACCATTTCACCACATTTAGATCTAGCAAGATGGTGACAATTTTGCCATATTTTGTTAGTTGTAAAATGGTGACAATTTCGCCATATGTCGATCTAGCAAAATGGTGACAATTTTGCCATATTTTGTTAGTTATAAAATGGTGATCATTTTGCCACATTTTGATCTAGCAAAATGGTGACAATTGTGCCATATTTTGTTAGTTGTAAAATGGTGACAATTTCGCCACATTTCGATCTAGCAAAATGGTGACGATTTTGCCATATTTCGATCTAGCAAAATGATGACAATTTCGACAATTTCACCACATTTTGCTAGTAGCAAAATGGATATCGCCATATCCTGACGATGGCCAAATGGTGACGGTGTCCACTATATTTGGTGAAGTTCCGTTGTGATAATAACATATGCTTGTGAGGTGATAATGTTTAGGGTATTACCTTCGAGAGATCTTTTGCGAAAAACGCCTGCGGGTGGAAACGTGACGGACGTGACGGACGGCGCACACAAAATGGCGGCGCGTCAAGTCGGCCAAGGAACGGCGTGCAAAGTAACACAACACAAAGACGACCAAAATCACACACGGAAAACACAGATAAAATGAAACGCAAAATGGACACAGATGTTCCTATCTAACCGGGATTCACTTCAAACATCAACGGGTGCTTACATAAAGAACCAGGTTTCCGGTACAGACAAATATATACGGGTCGGTACTGGTCCAGTGCAGGTATTATATTTACATGTTATCTTATGCGCTCACTTGTAAAGTTTAAACCTGCTCATAAGGGAGCGTAGGTATAAGATAACATGGAAATACATATTATAATACCTGCACCAACCGGTACCGACCCGTACAGATTTGTATGTACCTACCGAAACCTGGTTCTTTATGTACCTAAGCACCCTTACGCCCGATTCCATCATCATTTAAACAATTATTGACTTAATTTTTTTAACATTGGTGAAGTTTGATTGCATTTTGGCATATTTTGGCTAGAATATTAATGTATTGTTCGGCATTTAGTTACGGATTACCTGCTATATTTTGTATAAACTACTTTCGCTTATCCGCACCCAGTGGTGCATAGGGCTTCTGCACCGGTATATTCTGATCTTGATAATTTGTTACATATAAAGGCAAGATGCAGTCTTATGCTTCAACGTCAATCCAAGGTATCACATTCACATGTGAAAATCGCATTGAAATAAACAGTTCATGATTTATGCCATAATTCTTTGCCAAAGTTGCCCTAATCAAAATTGAGCCAGTCTTTTCTTGAAAGACATAACAAATAACTATGTATTTTTAATTGAATTGAAATAAAATTAGATTGATTTGGAAGTGAATCCCAGATAGTTCATATACGTAACACATGATAATGAAATGTCAAGGGAATGATGGATATATTGTTATTGATGATAAAAAGCGAACATTTAAAAATAATAGAAAAAAAATAAATGATTTTATACAGTAAAACAAAGAAAAAAATGATTGAAATTTGTTGATAACGAAAAAAAGCAACAAAAACTATAACACCGTATATATGTTATTAAACATTTATTAACACTTTTCTTACGGAGACTTTCAATACAAAAAAGATTCAACGCGCTCCGGTGATATGTATTTTTACACACCTTGAAAATGTGATTTAAAAATCGTAAAAACATGAATACTCCTAAATGATGTTTTTGAAATGTAACAATTTTTGTAATGTTAGCCCTGGAAATTATCTGAATCGGTGATTTTTTCCCCGATTAGTCGACAAATGATTTATTTCCGTCGTTGCAAATTAATAACTATGTATGTACTTTTATGTGATTCGCAATTCCATTGCGGAAGAATAAAAAATTCTGAGGACGTATCTATTATATTCTATATGGATTTTTTCATTGTAAGTTGTATTAAATACATATCATCGGGACGCGAAGATTAATTACCTATTCGTGTGTAATCCAAATTAATTTAGGTAAAATGTTTTTTTTTGTTTCTTGAAAAAAGAATTCTATGCAATCTTATTAATAAATACTATTTTCAATTTATCCTAAGCGGCTTGTACTTGAAAATAGGAATCAAGTATCTGTAACGGGAATCTTAAGACTCAGAGACGTTCAATTTTAAATACCAATTTTTTTTAATGGGCGGAATTTTTTTTATTTTTTAAACCACTTCTAAAAATTATAAAATTTGTTTCAAACCGCTTGGTTTAAATTTCGTGAAAATGTGGTTAATTTTTTGTCTTTTTTGGTGATGAAAATATGTTTAAAAATCAGTAAAAAATATCAATAAATTTCAACTAGAATTAATATATTTATATACCATTTAAATACTGCTGTATTTAAGGTCAGATTTCAGTATCCATATAATAATTGAAATATTCTAGCGTTCATAAGAATGTAGCTAAAATATTATATCCTACTTATTCTAATGAAATATTTACAATAAGTTGTAGATTCTAATGTTAGTTTCCTAATTTTAAATTTAATTAAATTTAACTAAATCTTTACCACTAATTTATTTGGATGGGGTCTAAAATGACTAAAACTGATTATTACCATGCCTATAGGACCAATATTTCACAGAAAAATATTTTTAAGTAATTAAAAAATTATCTTATTCCTGTAAATTATCAACAAGTAAAAAAAAAATTTTGTTAAATTATTTATTAACTTATTTTTGTAAATGCTACTATGTACCTACTCACTAAAGATTCATAGGTATTGATAGTTCGACCAGGCTTTAAGTAAAAATTGTGTGCTGAATTTAAATTTAACATATTTTTTAAATTTTATTTTTATTTCCGATTTTTTTATTGAAAACATTTCTAGCAATATTACAAAGAATTAAAAATCCAAATCTTTGTTGACCAAAATACTGGATTTTAAAGATCTGGCACTGAGGCGGTATTATATCCCCGTCGACGATACAATAATAATTCAGTTCTCAAAAAAATCTACGTTTAGGTTCTTATGCTTATGAGGTAGGTTAGGTTAGGTTGGGTTAGGTTAGGTTAGGTTAGGTAATGTTAAGCAACACCTACTATCTCTGCGAAATTCTAATAGAACTTAAAATCCAATATTACTCAAAGATTTTGGCTCTATTTTAAAGTCTCCAACTGCATCTGAATACACCGTGTTTCGCGCTTGCATAGCGAAACTTCAGAGGGTATTCTGAGAAAAAAATCTTAATAAAGTTTTTTGTATAAAGCCATTCTTATTTCAAATTTTAAAAAGTATTCATGAAAAGAGATTAAAACTGTTTGCTGATTCTAGTTCTGATTTTTTTTCTTTCTTGTCTTTTAACCAATTACCTAAGTAATTAACCTAGGACACTTTTAATTAGTTAATTCATTACTTTCTTAATATGAAACTAGAACTGCTTGTTTAAAAAACTTGATCAGGTTTTTCTCTCAAAAACCATGAATAACGAAGTAACGCGGTGTCAGCGCGAAACACGGTGCTAGTAAATGGGGTAACAGAACTCGTAGTACAACCCGAAAACTAGTGAATCTACATTATATTTGGAGTCGAATACGTAATATGACTCTTGAATAAGAACTTAAAAAAAAAAATTACTTCAGATTTAGTAAAATTGCACAAATTCTTATTAAAATGCGGCTTTTATTTTTTTTTAATTTTGAATAGTATTAATTTGACTAAATAAATTATACAACATTTTGGGTCGTGTTCAAATACTTGTACACAAATCTGGATTTATCCCAAGACGGAGTAGGTATATATTTTTATTTTTATATCCCTACAGAGATGAGGTAGAATTTTTTCAAATTCAGGAATATGGATATTCGAGCGTTTACAGGGCTTATGACCTGTCATTGGCTGGGTTGAGTGGCCACTTTATGTAGGTACTACAACATTCCCCATTCCGCCTATTAGCGAATATCCACACCAGGTAACATTTTTGATTTTGTATTTATGCTACGAATCAAGAAGCATCCACCGGCGAGTTGAACGCGCCATCTATGCATTGATATGATGATTCTTGATTCGTAGCATAAATACAAAATCAAAAATTTTACCTGGTGTGGATATTCGCTAATAAGCGGAATGGGGAATGTTGTAGTACCAACATAAAGTGGCCACTTAACCCAGCCAATGACCTGGGTCCCAGTGACCCAGGTCATAAGCCCTGTAAACGCTCGAATATCCATATTCCTGAATTTGAAAAAAATTCTACCTCATCTCTGTAGGGATATAAAAATAAAAATAATTAAATTATATTTGATGCAAAATTGCAAAATTTTTCGTACTTAATTTTCTCGAAAACTATGAGTCAAATCAAAAAAAAAATTCAACAAAATCGACTCTAAATACGACGTAGATTCACTGGTTTCCCGCTTGTACATCGAGTTTTGTTACACCATGTATACTATACAAAGATGTGTAATTTTAGCTGTGCCAATGCTGTGAGTATAATATCTCCTTTACCTGATATTGAGCAGAGTAACCTCAGTGTCGGGGCGGAGCTGGTGTACTGATTGATCATCCCTTGGGAGTGAGGTCTAGGGGCTGGCATGCTGAGGGTTATCGCCTTGTGGAACTTCCTACGTCGTGGTTCCACGGTGACAACGGGAGACACCGCCACCCCTCGTCCTAACAGCTTGGCTGTCAGCTCTGCCTCGATTGTCTGGGCCTAAGAAAAATATGTATTTTTTAACAACATTTTGTATGACTGTGACTGTATACTTCCAGTGCTGACTTATGGGGCTGAGACATTGACACTGACTATCCAATCGGCCAATAAATTCCGTGATATCGCAATAGAGGGCAATGAAGCGAAGCATGCTCGGCATCAGTTTAAGAGACCATATCCCTAAAAACGTTATAAATATTTAAAGTAGACGGACTAGAGTCATAGACGTCATAAAAGCTATCTCCCAGCTGAAGTGGACATTTTCATTTGGACATGTGTGGCAAACCAGAATGATTACGATGGACGAAGCGCCTGCTGAATTGGAGACCTAGAGCTGCAAGGAGACCTGTAGGAAGACCACCAAGAAGGCGGACAGATGATATAAAAAGTAGTGCAGGATCCAGATGGCAGCTCGAGGCCCAGGACAGAAAGCAGTGGACCAATATGGGGGAGGCCTATGTCCAGCAGTGGACGAACAATGGCTAATGAAGAAGAAGAAGTGACTGTATACTTGTAGCCAAATTACTGGATTATACCCATGCTGGGCTAATATCAAATATTATTTTTATCCCAACAGATTAATAAATAATTAAGGTAATTAAAAAATTCAGATGCGCCTTCTTTACGCCTGCAGGATCTCGCCGTCCTGGGAGACAGTCGTCGATATGCTCATCCTACGGAGGAGACGAGAGAGCTGACTGGTAAAAGGGTCTCCTGGAGGGACCTAGTGATGTCCACATGCTTCACATAAGAGCGAACGTGGCGAAAGAAGAAGAAGAAGAAATTCAGATGAATCTTACCTGCACAAAAAAAAGTTGATAGCCGAATGTTTAGCAATTTTCTCAACAGATGTTCAAAAATTTGTAAATAACGTGCGATTAATCATACTAATAGATGTTCCGAAATTTGTCGTGTATGGTTATCAGATTATTGGCGGAATGGGGAATGTTATAATAGATCAAGTGCCAACTTAACCCAGCTAATCCAGCTAATCCACATTTATTTCCAGAGTTTCTCTGTCTAGCCGTGTTGGGATATCAATAATATATATTTTTTTTAATAACACAACTTTTGTTTCCAATATAATATTATTATCATTATTTTTGGTGTGCTAGACGTCCACTGTTGACTATCTATCAGAGCTGCGGGACGTGGACCTGACTTGGGAGGATGCACGGGAACTGGCGGCCGATTTCTCGGCTTGAAGACAGTTTGTGGGATGCATATGCTTCACGTAGGGAGCGAATATGATATGATGATGATATAATGCGATCGGCTGTTGCCGGCAGCTTAGTAAGTTCAATATCCATATCAATATGACTGTAAATTTGGGCAAGCTTTTTAAGGAGGCTGAGGAGAATGTACAGACAATTTTCTCAATTTCAACTTGTTAGAGGGAAACAGAATGATTAAAATTAATGTATTAGACAGTGGAAGATAGATATAGTTGTTTTTGTATCACTGCAAAATACATTTGGAAGATAATACATTTAGAACCTGCAAATACAACCAAATTCGGTAAAAGATCTCTAAAATACATAGCATTTTCCGAATTTAATTTGTTACCTGACACGTTTAAGATCCCTGTATCTAACTATCGAAACAGGACCTCTGATTTGAAGAAATATTATTTTAATAAAGTATTTTGAATGATACCTTTTCTACTTGCGTCGATATAATATATGGTTTTGCTGTTACTGTTATAATTCACTTCATTATTTCTTTAGGTTTTATGTTTTTATTGGATTGGTTCTGTATTTGTATATATTGTGTTTATTTTGTGATCTAAGTGATGTCAGTGCGTATTAGAATAAAATGAATGTGTTTTTTATTTGTTTCTAAATGATTTTTTTGTTAAAACTCCTAGGGAGCATTGGATTGAAAAAAAGAAAAAAAAAATTCTATGAAATGTTATTTTTATAAAACAAAAAAAAAATTGACAGTTCTCTTTGAAATAGCTGGTCTAGTTAACTTAACATGTTTGTCTCTGTGTATTTCCCCAAGAAATAGGAATAATTTTATGTGATATTTTATTCGAAGCTTTGTGGTTATGAAATAATCTGTAAAATCATTTTGAAAATACTTTCAATGCAAGTTTCTAATATCGGCAGTAATATATGAGACGATATTTACCTTTATAAATCCATTGTTTGTCATTTTCATGAAGAAAGGAATGAGGAGAGGAAGTAAATGGGGGGAAAATATGAAGCAGAAAAAATTATTAAAGAAACCAATAAACATTGCAAAATAAATGACGCAATTTTCTACCAGTCGTTTTTGGCGTTTAAAATTCTACACATTTCAACACAAATTAGATAAAAGCTTATTCCACGAAAATGCAGAGAACTGGTTATGAGAACCTTGGAAAAATTCAATAATGAAATTATTTAGTTACGAAATTTTTTGTTTGCGCATATTTTGTTTGGATATTTCATGCGTGATTAAGAAAGATAATTAAATCACAAAATTTAGGTTTAAATTCTATGGGTAGTATTAGCAATCTTTGGTCGACATTTTAAAGTAAGAACAC
>JAGVSP010005619.1:0-28230 GCA_022494985.1 Micrasema minimum
AGATTATGATCTATAACTATGTATTAAGTATACTATCATTGTGTTTATTGTATTGTATATATTGATGAACTACATGTCATAATTTCTTCCACACAATTGATCAAATAAAAAACTCATTTACTTTTTGCATTTTTTTTATTTGATTGCTTTTCTTTAGTATCTTTTCTGTTTTTATGAAGAAGAAAAAAAAAAGGATTTATTGTTTTTATCCTTCTGTGCTGACATGTTAGGGTAAAGGGTACAACTATAAATTTTAAAACTAAATTATAACCAAGCACATTTCAGTTTGTCATGGAGAGTATTTATTTTATTCAGTTGTACTAATTGTCAAAGGATTAGAATAATGGTAGTTATGTAGGTTGTGAATTATTTAATAAAATCTATTGCACGATTCATAAAAACGGCTTCATTCGAAACATAAACATTTTTAGATCTGGTATTCATGACAAAAACATTTTGGAAAATGATTAGCCATGGCGCTAATATGTAAGCTTAGCTTAGCTTGCCTACCCAGCATTTGTGAGTAATATCACCATAAACTTTCCTAAATGTGTCAGTAGTTAAACATTCATTTCCATAAATCGTTTAAGCACTAAGGTATGCTGAAAGTATTGTGTCAAGTGCCGACTGCATATTTTAACAAAATAATTAGTGATAGTAGTCTTGATACCCTGCAATAGGATATTGTGGACATGGATAGGCACCAAATACTTTAATTGATTAAGTAATATTATTGTTCTCGTTACTTTAAAAAATGATAATAGTAATCAATTTCCTGTTTTATAAATGGTAATGACTTATGTTATATTTTGCTCCAGTATAAAAGCTTAAAACAAAGCTTCTAAAGAAGAAATCGTCAATCTTTAAACTTCCGATATATCAAATCGTAAACAACATTTTGAGTGTGTCCAAATACTTGTAGACAAAAACTGGATTTCAAGTCTGCAAGTATTTAGACACACTCAAAATGTTGTTTATAAAAATTAGCTGGTAAAAGTTATAAGCATAACAAATTGAAGATTCATCTTCAGGCGTTTCCTAGTAGGTGATATAATTCGGTAAGAATCTCACTTGCAATCATAAAGGTTTCTGCTAAAATGCTTAGCAATTTTCTCAATGGATGACAGAGAGTGTTCACATGTGAAGCGTCGCGCCATTTTATTGTATATTGGCAGATATGGATATCAAATACTAGGTGAAATAGGGAATGTTGTAATACATCAAGTGGCCACTTAACCCAGCCAATGAAAGGTCATAAGCCCTGTAAACGCCTAGATATCCATATTCCCTTCCAAATTTCTCGTCTCTGTTGAGATGTCAAATTGTATCAAATCGTAATTGATGTTAGGTTTTTTTTAAATAAACTGTAAGATGACAATTTTGCTGTAACAATATTTTTTCCTCTTCCTGTAAATGTAAACCTGTAACCGTCAATGATAATAATATTATCTTTTAACCAGCAGTATGTACCTTCATCCATCAACCAAATATTTTTTTAGCGACTTCATACACTTATACAAATTCCAAGCGTTTATTTTACTTTTGACAGCTCGATTATGTATCGATTAGGGATGTCCTAATGCGTTACCCGAATCGATTTCTCATAAAAATCGACTTTATTTATGAAGAAATTTTAATCAATTTAACACATTTATATTTTATTTTTGCTCAACATTTTGTAGTTTATAAACATACCCAGCGTTTAAAGCAGAGTTTAAATTACGAAGGCGCTGTCGTAAAACTTTTTTTTTTAACAGTCTTTATTCAATAAAAAATATTAAATACAGTCCCGATAAACTCCTTAATTGGAGTTTGTCATCGGGTGCAGGAGCTACAGAAAACCCAAATATGCATAGGACTATTTTATTGTCGTAATGTAAATTGAGAAATTCTGCGACAAACAAAGAAAAAAAAACAAATAGGTTTTAATTTAAATAACATCACATTTATATTTTTTCATGGAAAAATCTACTTGAATAATCCTCTTTGCATAAGAAGGCTCAATAAACATCGATATCGATAAATATCGGAGCAAAAGAACATGAAGAACACTAGCGTAAAGAAAAAAACATGAAGTATTGCATTTTTCGGTCTATGGTTGCCTGTCAATAATTACGGAACTTTATAGGCGCCCATGTGTCATAAGTAAAATAAACGCTTGGAAGAGATATAATTAACAGATATTTTTATGAGATATTCCAGTATTAAGATATCAAGTGTATGTGAACGATCTGGGAAGTCTTCTCATACGGCACTAATGCGTTGTTGGTTGGCAGTTAGGGTTAGGGCCCTACAATTTACAAATAGTAAGCGGCACATTGCTTCTATAAAATTTAAAAAATCATAAAAATACCTTCATAATATCATTGAATGAAAGTATTTTATTTGTGTCTGAATTTTTATTGACCAACTTTAAACTCAGACAAAATGCAAAATTTTTCATATCATGCGACCACTTAGCGAAAGTCATAACGACGCCTCCTACGTATAATATCGTAACCCACAAATTGACAATTTTGAGTTTTTGGTGGATTTCGTCTGTATTTAACTATATCTTTAATCTACCAAAACAAAAAAAATTATTATGCCAATAATAAGGGCTTTTTCGGGGCGTATTTTGTCGTATCTACAACCAATGCATATGAACAAAAATATTTTCAAATGCTCCTCCTGTAAAATCGCATTTTGTGGGTTACGATATTATACATAGGAGGTGTCGATAAGTGTATTGGAACGTGGCTTTCCCATAATATAACCCCCATAAAAAATAGTCAACATTTGGGTGTTAAAAAATAATAAAAGAAAGTATTTTCTAAGAATTTATTTTGATATAAATAATACAAAAGATATGCTAATTTTTATATTTACACAATTGATAAATGTACAAAACTTTACACACAATAATAATAAATAATTGCATTTTGTATTGTAGTGGAAAACAGTGAAAAAGAAAATAATTATTATAAACAAAAAAGAAAAACTAAATATAAAAATTAAATTGGTATATAAACAAATTAAATTTATTTTACTATACCAAATTACGCAGAAATCTTCCTAAGTGTTGTTTTATGGGACTCAATTAAAAACATATATAAATAATTTTTGGATGTGTTTGTTAGGTTTGTACAAAAAAGAATAATAACTTTGTTCAATTAATGATAATGTCAAGTGCCTCATATTAATCTTTTTATCATAAGTAACAAAATAACAAAATATTTATGAGTTTTCATTAATCTTAGTCACTAGAGAGGACAAATAGTTTGTTATCCAAGTACAAGTTATTAGCCTTGTATAATATCATGATAATTTAGAATAAAACAAAAAAAAACTGTTCATTGCCGATTAATCCTTTATCTGTGAATGACATGACTTGTTAACATTTATTGAAGAATAATAATTAAGAGGCTAATAAATTAATATCACGGTTCACCTATGAACTTTAAATATAAATTTCACTAAAACAAATAATATGTACATTATAAATGGAATTACGTATATTAATTGTTTTAAATAGAAGGATAAGGGGGACTACTCCCTGGAGTCTCTACAGACTGGAGAAGGATGGCCAGAAACAAAAGCTAGTGGAGAGAATTTGTGGAGACCAAATCCCACCCCGGGATGTAGTGTCGAGGAAGAAGAATGAAAGAAGAATTGTTCTAATTGTTCTAGGCCTCAATTGAGGAAATAATAACGGGAAGTTTACAGAGGCAACTCTCATAATGGACATTAACAAAGTTTTCTGTATTATTCCCAAGCCTAAAATGACACTTTAAAACGCAAAACTGTTAAAGTGATTACTTTTCAAACAAAATTTTTGCACAAGTGCCCTTTGGCTTTTGAGACGACAATAGATTACCAAGAAATGTAAGTTTACTTTGTAAAAATCAGCATACAAATACGGTCACAATACCGAACCTAGGTAGTTAAGGGTTAAAAAAAATGAGCGTCAGGACTCCATAGAAAGAAAAAAAAAGGTAGACATGGTTTAAGGAGTTTGTTTTACAAACATTATAAAAATTACAAGCAAGAGCTTTGTTCACATTTGTAGTAAATGTTTGGGAAATATATAATTAAATGTACATAATATGCATTGCTTACATGAATGCATTATTAAAGAGCTTAACGTCATATAAACAAAAACACATTTCTATTAATGGAATAAGAATATAGCAGAAAAGACTAAAAGTGTTGATGACACCATAACAGAAGTAGCAGAGGATGATACAGATTTTTCACTTAAAGGAGCTCCTCTCGGCTGTTTGGCCTGAAAATAAAAACAGACAAATATTATTAATTATTTGAGAAGATAATTTTAAAAATTTAGGCCATAATGTTGGTTAAGCAGGCATACCAAAGCTAGAAAAAAATTGTGTTTTGCACTATAGGTACTTATAAAAACAAGATAGTGGTGCTCACTAAATGTGGCTGCAATGGAGTTTTAATTTTTTTTACGGAAAAGTAGGATAGTAAAATAAAAACTAAGTCATCATTTTTGTGTTATCTGTACGGGTTTTTTTTTAGAATAATTAAATAAAGCGCTTTACTTCAGTTAGTGAGAAAAGTGCATTTTTAATAAGGAAAGGTCATGGAAATGAAAATATAATTTATTACAGAATATAGGTACAAACCTTATCTCCACAAGGAGTGACTTGTCTGATGAATTTGAAGAGTGATTCTGCGATGTTACTCGGAGTCGGTTCATCGCATTTCTCCAATTCCTTGACTATACAGTCTTGCAGTTTGACCATGTCATCACACTGCTCAGTCTGGATGAGCAGTTCTGGAATATTGTCTATGGATGGAGCCTCCTTGGGGATGTACTTGGACATGGTGGAGTTCAGACAACCCTCAATGGCTTCCTGCTTCTCCGACAGACACTCGGGACCTCCCTCGGCAATGAACACTGGAATTTAATTAAAAAAATTGTTTTTAAATAATATTTTTAATATACCTGAAAATTTACACAAACATTAGTCCGTGATGAGTGTCAGTGTGCATAAAATTATTTATTGATATCTCAATTAAAGTAAAAAACCTTTTTATAATATGGAATATGGATAGTTAAATGTTTACAGGGCTTATGACCAAATTAAGTTGTAAACGTTTACATAATATTATGTATTTTCACTATAAAACTTCTTCACCTCGTTGATATATCAATAAATATTAGGAAAATATTATTATAACTTATCACCTATAACTATCAACTTATCACTTTAGTAATATTAATTTAATTGCTGTATTTATTTCTGCCTAACATAAGAATTTAAAAAAATAACAAGACTCACACGCAATCCTGTCACCTTCCTTGAAACAGATGAAGTTGGTGAGACTTTCGGTAATGTTGAGGATAATTTTGGTGTTGGCACGCTCCTTCTCACTTAAGCAAGGTTGGATGGCCTCCGTGAAATTGCTCACGCATTCTTTCAACAGCGGGGATTTTTGGCAATATCTGGTGGACAAAAATACTTTTGTTAGATGAGAATTTCAATAATGCTCAAAGTTTAAGTGAATACATTATTAATTTTTTTATCAATTGATTAAAGGGTGGTTAAATTTCTTAGAATAATATTCTGGATAATTCTGATGTATTTTATTGGTGAAGTCAGTGCTGCCTAAGCTTGTTGAAGGGGTTTAAAAATATAAGATCCATTGGTCCTAAGAATAATCAGATTATTCATTTTATTTTTTGCTATAAAATATGCGAAGAGATTTTTTATTTTTTAATTTTTTTGTTTTTATTCTGTGCACAAAATAAAAGGTTTCTTGTCAATAAAAACCTAATGATTAGTTTTTTCCTTGACAAAATTTACACTACATGGGTTTGTCTTTCTGTTTGTAAAATCTTTATTGTTACTTGATGGGTAGTACTAATGTATGCATACAGTATTAAACAAAACTAACTTCTTGAATACAAGATCCATATCACCATGCGGCTTGGCTTTCCTCAATTTCCATCTTAATAGTTGGCAGGTCTACGAGTCCTTTGACACAGTCAATCAAAACAGTTTTGGCCTCCTAAAATGATAGAAAAATGTGTGAGATGTGTACAAATATATATAAATGTATACGTAATATAGAAATGAAAATATGAAAGTGCAAATGTTTTTAGCGCGCCTTATATAAGTTGTTACATTTGCTCATACACACCTACTATGCTATTCACAAAGTTAGCTGGGCACCCCTTGTAAGGACCAGGGAAAAATTTTAATGAAATTTATATAAGCCACCAATTTTGCAGATTTAGGGTAAATTGCGTTAATGGCGTGGCAGGTGTGAATTGAGCACTAGTGATAAGTTATTTATTATAACTTACAAGTGCAAAAGTAGAGATTAGAAGCCATCTATGTTCGCTGAATAAGTAATACTAAAATAGTGTTTTAAACCTTTCGACTGGTAGCACGACTCACAATGGGAAATGAATTTAAATAGAAGAAATGGTACAGAACTAATAATATAGTTATGTAAAGAAAATACATTTTTTGGAGAACAATTTTTAGCTACAAAAAGCATTGTAATGTTTTATTACTAAATATAAAAAATATACTTATTTAAATATAAGTATATTACAAAGTAATAATTCAAAATACATACAAATTAAAAAAAATTATACATTATTAATAATTCAAGTATGTATATGTTTTTGGTAGCTTAATTCTAATTCTCAGATGATTTAATAAGTCTTTTGTTGAGATATTTTTGCATAAAATAAATCTATGCAGTTTTATGATATTTGTATATTTTTTAATTTATAAATACTATTTAAGAGATAGAAAAAGAAAAAATTGACGCCAGACAAAGGTCTGCGACATGGTAGAACGAATTGCTTGGTTGAAGTGGAAATGGGCTGGTCATATGTCAATGGACGACAGATGGACGAAACCGGAGGCCTCAAGGACATCCACCGATAAGATGGGTGATGGGTGGATGGGTGGTTGGTATCAAGAAATTTGCTGGAAGACAGTGGATGGGAACGGCGCAGGAACGAGAGGAGTGGAGGCGGCAATGACCAGCAGTGGACGTTCACAGGCTGATATGATGATGATAATGAAATAATATTTTTAATGAAATAAAACTTAAACAGTTTGTGCTTCAAAAAGGATTCAAGTCGGGACGGGGCAGGGATTCGAACCGGGGGATCTCTACACTACAAAAACCGCGTCGCTACCACTGAGCCATCACCCAACCAACTGAAAGGTTCACACTCTTTATATATTATATTATCTTATAAGTGAAGGTACTTTCTGAAAATTCGTATTTATGTAAGCCAGTCACTATTACGTAGGATGTGATATATAAACAGTAATTGTTCTAGATTGACAAAGCACTTTTTTTTCTGAATAAGCCACATAAAAAATATGCTTAAGTTTCATTCTATTGTCTCATAGATAGATACGTTGATACGTGCAAGTGCATTTATTATATTTCCTTAATTACATTTTAAAACAGAAATCTTATTTTCCATTCAATGGAAATTAGAATTAATCAACATGCAACCTGTGTATAAGTGGATTGCTAATGCTAAATAATTGCAGAGAACGCAATCTCAGATAAAGTAAGCACTCAGGGTCAGGTACATTAGGGTAATCGTTTATCCTGTAGTACTTACCTGATTACAACACCTCATATATTGTACATTAAAATAAACTAAAGATCATGACCAATAGATTCACGTATAAATATTCATACAATACAAGATCATATTATAAACACCTTAAATAAATAGAATAAAACCAAATGAAATAGAATTCTATATTTCCTACTCTAATAATTATTTGGTAAATAAATATAATTATTTTCGTTTCTATAAAAGCCAAGTTTTCTCATAAGTTTATTTGTAATAAAACAAATAACTTACATTTATCAGAAGGTAAGAAACATACTAGCTAGGTAGTTTGATTAAAATGACCTTAGTTATATGACTTTAAACAGGTTTCTTAATAGGGATTATGTATACAATTTATGTACATGGATAGACTTGCCCAACTATTCTAACGATATAGGTAAGAAAAATATTAGAAAACCATATTTGAAATATGAAAGATAAAAATTCGATTTTAGGATGATTAGATTGAAGATAATTTGAATGCAAGGGAAAAATAACGCATTTGCTGCTCTGACAACTAAAAAAGTGACATTTCAAAGTTGTTTGTTTTCTACCAAAATAATTCCACTGAGCATGGCATTTACAAAACTTGTGAACTAGTTTATATGTAATCATGCTAAAGTGTACAATTCCATTACAAAATTTAGTTATTCCGTAACTTAACTAACTTCCTAACATTACTTTACTATGCTCGTACTTTCGCATACAAAAGGTGATTTCCACTAGCTCGGATAGATTTGGCAAAATTCTAAAATACATACATATCGACGCCTCCTACGTATAATATCGTAACCCACAAATTGTGGATTTTGAGTTTTTGGTGGATTTCGTCTGTATTTAACTATATCTTTAATTCCACCAAAACAAAAAAAATTATTTTGCCAAATAATAAGGGCTTTTTTGGGGCGCGTATTTTGTCGTATCTACAACCAATGCATATGAACGAAAATATTTTCAAATGCTCCTCCTGTAAAATCGCATTTTGTGGGTTACGATATTATACGTAGGAGGCGTCGATATATGTGAAATTATGGTAAGATTGCATATATTTATTTTCTTTTTTAAATAGTGACTAATATTTAGTGTTATCCGGTTAAGCAACCGGATATAAATAGTAAATAATAACTAAAAAGAAAAAATCCACTTAAGCATGAATAAATACGGTGACGAACGGTAACGAAGTTTTATTTATTATTAGACCTTTTAAGTTTTATTGATTTACATACCTATTATAATAACCTTCATATGGATTAAAAAAATTATTACAAGAAAAGGTTGGAAGACAACCAGAGTCCATAGTACTAGACAGATAATTTTAATAATACTTAATAGATACCAAGATAATCAATTTATCACTTTTCAAATAATAATAAACTAAGTAAGATAATGGATAAGTATTATATGAAGGTTCTTTTTATCAAGTTTAATAATGGTGAATAACTATGAATGTGCTTATTAGAAATGCAAGCTATGAATACTAGCAGCATTACCGTACCATTTTATAGAAGAACTAACTATTTAGAAGAAACCAAATTTACTAGAAACATAATATTATATGTAATTATACTAATGATAGGTACATTGTAAAAATTGGTCTTTATAAGGAATATCAGAAATGAACTGGGTAATTATGAATAGCAATCTGAAATGAAAACTGATTGAATCATGAATTTATAGATCAAAGGTCCTCTAGTCAATGTACTCCTATACATAAACACTACTTGATTTCTCAAGTACACGGAATGTTAGGTGTATGATTGTGACACACAATTTATAAACATCAAAGTGACTGAATCATTTTTGATGCTGATATTTTACAATATATTATACTTATATCTATTATTTCTATTTTATCAAAAGGTATATTGAGTTTCCTACATAGATTAAAAAAACATGGCATTTGTCAGCGTCGTGAACTTCGAACACTAAAATTGATAAATGTGTTTGATTTTTTATATTGAGAAACAAGTTTTTTAAAACGGAACAAAAACAAACAAATTATTTTACTACAACTAGGCTTTGGGCATTTTTTTCATTTTTTAGTTTATGGATTGTATTTTTCTAAAAAAATTATGCAGTTTGGAAAAATAAACGGTACAACAAAGAAAGAAAATATTAAGGACCCCATTGGTTGAAATAATTCCTTCTCTGTAAGCCAGATAAATCATACTGAATCTTGGGCATAATATCATAAGATTGCATAAATTTATTTTAAAAAAACTTCATCAGTGTAGAAAAGTGACATGATATTATGTAGATGATTAGTTAAGGAGTAAATATTACACGTTTGTACTCTCTGTTTGTATTGGTTACTTACATCAGCTTTTACATACGCCTCTTCATTGGCTTCCTTAAGGCACTTCTTCTTAAAGATTTCACTAGCTTCTTGCGAAGAAGGAAGGTCTGTTGGGCTGAATCCCAGCTTGGATTGAAGAGCGTCCTGAATTTTCTTTACATCTTCTTCAGTCTCGTCTGCCCAAGCCGATACTGAAATACCACAATTTTTTATAAGATTTATGAGGAGACAAAATTGCAGACAAGCAAAAAACTAGTTAAATTTTACTTGAAAAACTTTTAAGGACTGGGAAATGGAAATGAAATAACTACCAAGATTTAAATTTGAACAGTTAAAGTACTTCGGCCACATGTTCCATATCATTCTTACAACACTACACTGTAATACTACTACTGCTGAATTTCAAAAGCATTAACTACTTTAAAATACATATTCTTGTATCCCACTTACCAAAGATTTTATGAATCTTGGGTAAGTTCTTATACCTAGACACTTGTATACATTTTTTTACCAATATGCCACCACTTTCTCATATATCAACATCAATAATATTGATCGCAACAATCTCTTAATGATATACATAATACCTAATAAAAAAAATTTTTTTAGGATTTGAAAAAAAGAAAAAAATACATGTTGAGTGAGATACATGTTTGGCAATGAACTGAATGCAGTGTTTTCTATAAACAATAGTAAAATATAATAAATAATACTTAATTATACATTTTTACAGTTTAAAGATTGATAATGGAGATTTTTAAAAACATGTCTTTACCTATTAATATGCAAACGAGGAAACAAATCACTTTGGAAATCATTTTGGTGAAAGTATTTAAAAACTATGCAAGTTACGATTCAATCTGTCGTGAAACACAATGCCGTTAAAATTCACTATCTTCACTCAGTAAATACTAGACCTTTGACACAGCGAAATAATGAATAACACGAAATAGAGATAGCACGGCGACAGAAATGAAACTAACGAACCTAACGAATAAACTAAGTCACTAAGTCGACTCCACTGATAAACACGCAAACAAAAATGAGAACAAGCGAGAAATGAGTAATCGAGTAGCGAGTAACGAGAATTCGGAATTCGGAATTCGGTTAAAGGTACGAAAACTTCAGATTGACATTTCGACTTTCTTGTAAAAAACTTAACGAAATTAAAATAACCAAATGACTTGAACTTTAATCAGAAGTGATACCAACGCTGTCAACATAATATTATAGCTAATGGGAGTAACATTTATCTAGCCAATAAGCCGGACGGGTCCTACAGAAATTATGCTCCCGGCTCCCAACCTTAGCGTTATTAAGCGTAGTTAAAATTTCAATATTTTTATTTTATTTATATGTAAAGTGGTGAACGTTTTTTTTTTTGCCATATTATTTTATAGAAATAAATAATTGGTTTGGCAATGTTTTTTGTAACCCTAAATATATGTTTTTTTTAAATACTTATAGCTTTACACAGTAGGTATGTAATTAAAATTTCAACTACCTACGTCTTAAGAGCATACTCAACCACGTAACTCGCGGCCGCTTTCCTATACGTATTTCCTATTTCCTTTCTTTCGTATTCCTCGATTTTCTCCCTGGAATTTAACATTAGAGCAATGATTTTTTCACATATTTTAGATATCAACCAGATGCATGTTTGTACCGTCTTATTTTAAAAATCATTTATAGATATCTCATTTAACATAATATGTCTCTAATTTAATGAACAAATTAATATTGATGCAAATAAAATCGTCAACCCTATGAAAATTGTTTAAATCGAAATAATGACTCGACATTATGTCATAATTCCAATATACATAACATAGGTGGACAAGAAATAATGTTTATGGAATGCGAAACTTCTTTGAATTTCAAAAAGTTTTTGTAGACTAAATTTCCACTATTTTTATTTGACGCACATTATAGTAACAATGTGCTAAAAATCAGCAACAATTTGATGCAAAGGTTCAATGCAACGGATTTATATAATATATCTAGTAATAAGACAAAGCATATAATTTTTTTTAAAAGCTTTATTTTTATAAATAGGCTACAAAATGTACCTAACTAATTCAATATTAGTTTTGCCACTAACCGGCCTGATTGAAAATTCACAAAATGCATATTCACAATCAATTAAAATATAATAATAGGAGAACGTAGGTACAATAAATAATTTCAGCAGGTTCTCATACCAATCCAGATAGGTATGTACTTTCTGAGAGCCATTTCTTTAGCGATAAAAGTCCTCATTTATTTCTTTAAAAAATATTTTATGTATGAAAATAGTAATAATTATCTCTGCAGTGTAATATTCCAGAATATAATTTTGTGAAGTATTGTTTTTATTATATTACACTTAATAGGTGTACATTATGTAGGTATGTGGAGTATTATAATCTGGAACTATGAGTATTTCATTAGTTCAATAAATTTATAAATAATTTCAATGTACCCACCTAGATATTTTTAGCAATAAGGTGATGATGGTACTATTCATTTACTTTAAAGTAACTTTTACACCGGTACCTAGCTATTTTTCAACAACGAATAATGAAATAAAAACGTATTTGCTCTGACATTCTGAAATTCGTAATGGTATAGTAATGGGGTCGTAATTATGACACCTAAAAATAAAAACAGTGGTCAATATACAGGCATCGTAATATACCTATGCATACTTTTTATTTAAATAAAACTTGTGTTAGGTATAGTAAATCTAGGTACTTACGTTATTTTATTTTATTTAACCACCTCAACAGGCCAGGAGGCCCAATTACAGAGGGAACAACGTTAGCTTGAGAAAAAATACTTAATTTTTGTATTCTCACCGGGAATCGAGCCCGGAACCTCCGTATCGTGAGTCCACGCCGTGGTCTTAGATACCGCTATGGTCTTAGATAAAAAGTAACTATGATTTCTCCATGGTATAGGTCCCTAACAATACCTAGGCGCTACAATATCTTCCGAGTAAGTTTTTTAACGATTTAATTAAATAATAACTTTTGTTAATAATATTACAGTGCCTGCTTCTGTCTACTTACTTACACACCACAATAAATTTGCAACACAATTCAGGTAATAATGAAGTCGACTTATATTTATATCCACTCTAGCACCGACACTTTATAAAAAAATAATGTGCGTACAGTATCACAACCAAAGTGCCAGCTATGTGTGTTCTGCGTTGGTTCACAAAGTATTGAAATGCATAATAATAAATCAAGAGCTTAACATTCAACAAAAACCTTAATAATTAAATATATAGGTGTATCCTTTTACAGTGTAAGTACCTACCTCTACATTACAATAGGTCTGTAGATATTTTAAGGGCCGATTGTATAAACATACGTTAGTAACGCTGAGTTTACTAATCAAGTAATATTCCATACATTTTGGACCAAAAATTGTAGTAGTACTCGTATGTCAAATGTTACGAACGGATGTTTATAAAGCCGGCCCTAATTCAGGTTTTAAAAAATTATCCTATACTGACTCGTTACATAATTAATATTTTTGACTCTACAATATTGCATTTATAGTTGTAGTGTACAATGTGTAATAGTTATAGTTATAGTGTACAACGTGTTATAGGTATAGTGTACAACATGCAACATGTTATGTAATTAGAAATAATAATTTTCTTTGGCAATCATGAACCTCTCCACCAAATAATGACTAACAAAATATTTTACCGAAATCATCATTATCGAAAATCACTTACAAACGAGTGGAGGTTGTTATAAAAAAATATCATCATTGTCTGGAGGTGTAAATATGGTTTTTGTTTATAAATAAATATTCTTAATTTTATCGAAAAATCACAACGCAGATAATGAGAAAGATAATAAAATATTATTTTCGTATTAATACAAAATTGAAAGCATTCATGAGAAACTTAAAGTTTGTAAGCTTGACGCATCATCAGGTCAAAGTATCCATCAGTGTCGACAGAAGCGCTGACTCCGCTGTAATAGTTCATGAACTCTTCTAATGTTACCTGAGGAGAGAAAAAAGTTATTAAACATTAAATTTCCAGTGGTTAGTCCTATTACCCTCCAAACCCACTCGCTTATTCCCATACCTAATCATCCACTCAATCACTTACTCTCATACCTAATCATCCTCCCACTCGCTTATTCCCATACCTAATCATCCACTCAATCACTTACTCTCATACCTAATCATCCTCCCCACTCGCTTATTTCCCATACCTAATCATCCACTCAATCACTTACTCTCATACCTAATCATCCCCCCACTCACTTATTCCTATACCTTATCATCCACTCTCCTATTGCATCTCCTGACGCTAACTAAATAATCAGAATGGAAACAGTGCCTTTCGATTCTGTCTCTTACTAAATTGTTATAGTAGTTGAGTACTAAAAATATATCATAATATCTTACCGCCCCATCCCGGCTATCGTCTTGTTCGAAATTCTCTAGAAATTTATTCAAAATGAGGTCTTCACTCTCCTCACCGCTCATGTATCTTGAATAAATAAAAAAATATGTAATAATTAGAGGATTGATAATACCTAATATATTGTTACACTTAATATAGTTACACTGCATTAATAATAAAAAGTTATGATTGATAAAATGAATGAATTGGTAGGAAAAACCATCCCCTTAAAATAATAACGTCGTCGGGATCAAAAAATAACGTAGTAGAGATTTTCCAAAATTTTTCCTATATACCGTGTATCATATTATATTTTTAAATCCCTTATAATAATATGCATCTCGAAAACCATGAGACTTTTACTGATGGCATGGTATGTTATATGATATTTGAAAGGAAAGAAAAGTAAGATATTTAAAAAAAAAAGTCAAGTACCTACCTTATACCAAAATTTTAGGCAAATAAAATATACCCACCTCGGATTTGTCTTTACGTTATACACAGTCCGTAGGTCGTCCAGTGAGACGACACCATCTCCAGTTTTGTCTAGCTTTTTGAATGCTTGAGACACAATCGCCTTTCTGGATTCAGACATAGGAGGCTGAAATAAATTTTATTTTATTATGGTTGGCAAAATAAATCACACAATAAATCAAATATTGGTTTAAAAATTGTCATAAATTATAAATACAAATTTTCATTTTTTTTTATTAACTATCATTTGTTTATTTTCTTTAGTATTATATTTTAAAGTAAAGAAGTTTTCGTATTTTCACTACAATTCACAATCTCTAAAAAAAACCTACTTCTGAGCAAATAATGAAATGGAAGTTCTTTATTTGTTTAATCCTAATTTTTTTCTCAAATAGTATGTTACCAATAGAGGGAAACCATTTAAAAAATATATATATTTCGTTACTAAAAAAATTTCAATTCATTAAATTTTCAAATTAATTTATAGATAAAATATTAAAACAAGCTACATTGAGTAATTGAATGAATAAAGAGACTCACCCGAACGTGTGCAATAAATTCATCAACGCTGATAGATCCACTTTTATCAGAGTCAAATTGATCAAACAGCATATTAATTTCCTAAAAAAGATCCTTATTTATATTCAACTTAAAAAAATATGTTTGTGTTAATAAAAATAACTAAATCTATAATAAGATTATTACCTACTCCTACTCAGCCTTAACCGCACCCAATGGTGCATAAGACACTGCATTGGTACACCAAGTGTAGTAAGTTCCACATTCAAATAATTAACATATTGACCTCCATCGGGAATCGAACGCGCATGGCAGCCCAACGCGTTACCGCCACACCACGAGGCGAACTGATAGACCATAAATAAAATATTATAACAAGAAAACGAGAGTTGAGGAATACTTACACTGTCTGTTACGTTTAACCCCGTATCCTTTAAGCCCTTGAAAAACTCGGTTTTTGCCAACTGTTTGCTTCCATCATCGTCCATTCTTCGGAATATTCTGAAAACGGAAACTTATAAATAAATAATGTAAATTTATTTGAAATAGGTAATTTTTCATATAATTAGGATAAATTGTATTATTTCCCATGTTTCCCAAAAATCGGAGACAATCATAACTACAAAGCTGGCATTTACTACTCAGGTATGAAAACAATTTCCTATTCATTACTAAGGATTGTTACAATATTGTACAAATGTTTTCTCAATCACGCTAGGGAATTAAAATATTTCAATAAATCTTTTGCCAGCTAAAAAAGCTTTTTTTAGTCGTTCTGCGCCTGGCAACACTGCAATTTGATTTACAGGTAAGCTTTACGTACAAATTAATATCAGTTTTCCTAACGACCGACGCCGACGATAATAATTAAATACTATTTATAACATTTATTTATTACAAACTAATTTATATTATACATGGTGTAACAAAACTCGTAGTACAAACCGAAAACTGGTGAATCTGAAGATTAAGTAAAATGGAATGAATTCTTGTTAAAATCGAGTTTTTGCTTTTGTTTTACATAGTATTAATTTAACTAAAGAGATTATAATTAACAATAATTTGTAAGAATTTTTCGAAAAAAAAATCAACATCATACTAAATTATCTCGAAAACCATGAATCAATTTTTTTTTTAATCTACAAAATCGACTCCAAATATTATTTAGATTCACTGGTTTTCCGCTTGTACATCGAGTTTTGTTACACCATGCAAAATGATTTAGTTTCTTAAATATCTCAATACATAGGTGTTATATACTCATTAGAGTAATAAATATCATAGATAAACTGAATACTGACGCAGTGGTACATTATACAAACAGAAAGAAAAAATTGACAAAATCCGATCAATGCTATCGGTTTCTAAATGGGCATTTGCCTGTTCTAAGAAACCGATAGAACGATAGGAACATATAAGTACTTTTAAAACAACGACGATGAAGATGCGGCACTCATTAGGAAGGCAGCCGAGAAAAGCAGCTTCTCTGGTGACTGTGAAGTCGAGACCTGCACAGTCGACCACATCTCTCACACCTCCAGGTTGTGGAGGGGGGTCCAGTTGGTAGCTGCTTCGCTCGCTATCTTCTTAGTCTTAGACTTAGTCTCAAATTCTCCAGCCAGAGATAGTCATGCGCCGCTCTGCCTTCCCTTATCTCCCTCCTCCATGCCGTCCTGTCCCTGGCGAGATTTTCCCAATTATAGTGTAACCGTACCTGCCGAGCCCCATGATGCCGGCCGCACCCCTGGCCAGGCACAGCAGGCGCAGCCTCTCCACCGGGTCCTCCACCTGTGCGAGAGCTCTAGACGAGCGGCTCATGAGCCCAGCCTTCTGGCGCGACGTGATGAGGTGGAATAAGGTATAGTGTAACCGTTCCTGCCGAGCCCCATGATGCCGGCCGCACCCCTGGCCAGGCACAGAAGGCGCAGCCTCTCCACCGGGTCCTCCGTCTGTGCGAGGGCGCGGGACGAGCGGCTCATGAGCTCAGCCTCCTGGCGCGACGTGATGAGGTGGGATAAGGTATAGTGTAACCGTACCTGCCGAGCCCATGATGCCGGCCGCACCCTGGCCAGGCACAGCAGGCGCAGCCTCTCCACCGGGTCCTCCGTCTGTGCGAGGGCGCGGGACGAGCGGCTCATGAGCTCAGCCTCCTGGCACGACGTGATGAGGTGGGATAAGGTATAGTGTAACCGTACCTGCCGAGCCCCATGATGCCGGCCGCACCCCTGGCAGGCACAGAAGGCGCAGCCTCTCCACCGGGTCCTCCATCTGTGCGAGAGCGCTGGACGAGCGGCTCATGAGCTCAGCCTTCTGACGCGACGTGATGAGGTGGAATAAGGTATAGTGTAACCGTACCTGCCGAGCCCCATGATGCCGGCCGCACCCCTGGCCAGGCACAGCAGGCGCAGCCTCTCCACCGGGTCCTCCATCTGTGCGAGAGCGCTGGACGAGTGGCTCATGAGCTCAGCCTTCTGGCGCGACGTGATGAGGTGGAATAAGGTATAGTGTAACCGTACCTGCCGAGCCCCATGATGCCGGCCGCAACCCTGGCCAGGCACAGCAGGCGCAGCCTCTCCACCGGGTCTTCCGTCTGTGCGAGGGCGCGGGACGAGCGGCTCATGAGCTCCGCCTCCTGGCGCGACGTGGCTGAGGCGGGCCTGTTATACATTCCTATTGACAACAATCTTTATAAGGAAGTGATTTTTGAGTTTTTGTGATTTCGTGAGTGAGTGAACTCAAACTCATTCTTTAACAAATAGCAGAACTTCGATTGCCTTTTTATTCATTTCAAAACATCTGATGGATTGAATAAAAAAGCGATCGAAGTTACTTGGAAAATTACTCAGGAAAATTACTTTTTTCCCGTAAATAATCAAGAAATTTCTTGAGACAAACTTACTATGAGAATCGATTTTCCGTTTAGGTCGTTGCATTATTCACTGCGTATATAGCATACATAAATATCACTTAAGGATTATTTGTACAAGTTATTTTTAATTATGATTTCTTAAAACAAAAATCGGGATTGTTTACTTTAATGTTAATGCTTACTATTTAAAATAAATAATTTCGTATCACATGTTATTGATGGAATATTTTTTACGTTCGCGTACGACAGAAATGCATTATTGAGGATTTTTGAGCAGAAAAGACAGCGAGAACAAACGTGGAAAATGGCCATGAAAACTCGGCGTGTTGTGTTCGGGTTGTCGACCCGCCGAACTAATCTAGAGCACTAACGTCCATCGACTTTCGCGCCGAACCAATCTAGAACAGTTCCTTACCTACTAATACCTTCATCGACTTTCCCGCCTTGCCGGGGGGTGGGGGGTGGGGGCGCGGGCGGCAGAATGGAGCGGGAAAACTCTTTCCCCAAATTAACGGCCGTTTTACGGTATAAATTCTTTCAGGAAATTACATTACGTCATCACGTACGTAAAAAAATATTACGTGGTTGTTAAGACAGGACTGGATTTTAGATTATAATATAATTCTTCTTCCTCCAGAATATCATACTTACCGATACCTGAAATAAATCATTTAGATAGGGCATCTGAACCTAGTAAAGATTCTAAAGACGATGCATAATAAATACTACCTAGGAATATACACCGTTTCCCACGATGAGACCGCGAAACTCCAGAGGGTGATTATTCATGATATTCTGAGAAAAAAATCTTAGTAAAGTTTTTCAAAAAACTCAATTCTAATTTCTTAAAAAAATGATTAAAAATATGAATAAAAATTCACGCGTGTAATACCGTCCATTTTTGAACTGGCTAACACCACGTGACCTGCACCAATTTCAGATATGTCGCTTTTTATTAATACTTTTTTTTTAATTAAATTATTAAAATTGCCCGGATCAAAAAACCTTTATAAGGATTTTTTTCTCAGAATACCATGAACAATCACCCTCCGGAGTTTCGCGGTCTCATCGTGGGACACGGTGTATATTTTTTAAATGTTAATTCATATTTATGAATAACAATATCCCAATATTACATCATTTTTATTTATCGTAGAATTTCAACACTGCTCTCCTTTATCCGCACTTAGTGGTGCAGGAAATCTTGATAAACATGAAGGCAAGATGATTAGTCTTACGCATCAGTGCCTGTCCCTTTTATCACGAATGAAATATTTGTGTGTGAAAAATGACATTCATATCATATTATTAATCCTGTCGGGAATCGAACCCGCGACCTCAAGTTCGGTAGCCCAATGCGCTATTCATTACACTATTTACTATTCAGTGGCTTTTACCAATAAGGCACCTTCCCTAATAATTCTAAAGCACCAACGAAAAAATCCAATAAGTTGTTTGATTTTCACAAATGAATTATCAGTATAATAAATCTAATGTGTAACTACTACAAGGCCACCGCGATGATAATCATTTAATAAAATTACCCATCATTTTTGACAATCATAAGTCGTTGAAGAGTCAACATATCCAAATGAATAAAAAATAACGCGATCAATAAAAAAAAAACACTCTTTTTAAAGAGGTATCTAGGTAAGCTAAGAGAAAATATATACGAAAATAGTGTTAAAGCAGGTAATTAAAAAAATACTAAAATGTATATAAATATGTGTAGGGTGGTGAGGCGACGCGACGTGGCGTGGTGAGGAGGATGGCACTGATATGAGGGTTCGATGATCGGTGTGTGTGACAAGAGCCGGATTGGTCGTGGTCCCTACTGAGCTGAGTGGATAATTTTGAAATGAAAAGTCGTGCGTGTTGACCTTCTCGTTTATTGTAATAAGATCCACAAAATGCATGTAAGTAAATGTATGATGCGGACCATGAGGATGGTGAAGGCGAGACGCAAATGCTGGCGAAGACCCAGAATGTTGATTACATGATGACGTATGTAGGTCGATACCGAAAACTGACGACTGGCGACTGGCAATAAGGGCACCGCGCGTTTCCCTTATATAATCAACTACGCGTGTGGTCGAAGGTCCGGGAGGAAGGGGCCGACAGGCTGGAGTCTCCTGCTGACATCGTGGTTCTGGAGCCTGGCCTAGAGAGGCCTGCTTGGGATCAACAGTGACCAAACAATTTGAGTACTATTTCGAAGGCGGTAGCATAGAGGACCCCACATATATATGTAATACATGTAGGTTTATGTATTTTTCTCGAGGCCAAAATGACCAAGGGGAACATTACGTACAAAGTCCTAGGATAGAGATCTCTTGAGATCTCAACTCTGAATCTAACAGGAACCTTCGTGCTGTGACGCCAGCCTAAGCGCCAGCCCTGATACCTACTTCATATCACTACATATCATAAGGCAGAGTGAAAAATTGATCCAATTACTTTACGTTTTCTAATTACATACATAACTATTTTATTCTGGAATGAATATTATACGGTGCATTATCTATAAAATCCATACGATGCATGTTTGCATACCTAATTATAAATTTGCATATTATTATGTGTGCGTAGTAGGGGTTGCGGTCGTTCATGCGTTAGTTAATAGAATGAAAAACAATGTGGAATGGTTTACAAAAAAAAATACAAAAAGAAAGTTTTCTCCAAAAGTGGAACAGTTTTTAAACAATATTAAGGGGAGAAAAAAAATATTCAATATCGAAATTTTCTTTTTAGATTGAAATTATCTTTTTGAAAAGTAAACAAGTAATTTTGTTAGAAAATTGATGTTCAAGTAATTACATGTTTACATGGCCTAAAAGGGGCTCATTTGTAACTCTATTTACAGGTAAGTAGGTACAACTTTATTTTTCCTTGACACACTTTCAGAAACACCCTTTTGAGATGAATTGTTTTTTTTGGAAAATGTAAAAATCGTTATTATAAGTTGAACCAATTAAAAGTACACAATAAGGGGCAACATTTTGTTAAATTGTTCCTTTCTTCATAATGAAAAAGTCTTATTAATTTTTTTCATATTTTTATTAATTTCAATGAACAAACAAGGCCGTTATCAGATATCAAATGCGTATTTTAAACAAATAATTATTACCTACATTAAATTCGACAAGACCATTTAACCCTCTTGAGTATATTTTATTTTAGTTTATATTATTTTGGTTTTGGACACATACAGTTACAATATGACATAATTAAAAAAATAAAGTTAATAAAAATTAGGTAGGTCGAGTTATATTTTCAAGGGATTTTAGGAGTGGTAGCATTTATTAAATAAGTATAGGTAAAAAAATTAGGTACACGCCTACATAGGGATAACAGCAATATAGGTTTTTAATCTACAATATTTTTAATCACAGCTACGTTACGTTGCTATGCAGAGGCAATAATATTTACGTATGTAGGTACCTACACCATACATTTACATAATGTAAACGAAAACTACCTTTATTATTGTATATTATTATACCGTGCTGACAAACGCAAACGGCTCGACTTTTTGGCACCATCAGAAATTCAATATTTTTTTGTACATAGCAACTCATTTAAAAATAAGCTTGTATCATACTTACCCACATCCTACCTACATACATACGATAAAAGTTTTGATTGTCGCTAACTTAATGATTGGAAAATAAATTCAATATCATTATAGCGTGAAAAATGTGCTAGGTTGGTAGTAAAAAGTGTTCTTACTTCCTACACAAAGCTGTTGAACAACACAATATGAAAAATTTGAAAGCACGATTTGTAGGGAGGCATAGTAACTGGAAAAGTAGTTTTTTACAGTTCAAGGCCCCCCAAAGTTATTTCCACGTATTATGACCTTGATGAAAAAGGGAAAATTCTGTCATGTAAATTGAAATGAAATGAAAATGAGAAGGAAACATGCACCAGGCTTTATTCAGTTACCCACATATCTAGACAACATTTCATGTAGGAATAAAGGGGCAATAAATATTTTGATTTAATTTACAAATTCTTTTCAAGCACCTGAGTGGTTCTCGCGGTTCGTTCAGATTTCGCAGATTCTCGTTTTTTTAAAAATTATTATCATTCAAATATTTTTGTTACATAAATTGGTTCTAAGTCTTCGACTGCATAATAATTTACGAAAGGCACTGTTATTAGTCATATACTTATTAAATAAAATGATGTATGGTAATGAAGGTGTGGAAGGCAATGAAAAACTCCTGGAAGGTAATGAACTATGTAAGGAAGGCGATGAAAGTCAAGACAATTTTTAGATGGGTACGAATCGCGGATTCGTAATCCCAATAAAAACTCGTTTTATAAGTATAAACAGATCTTTTAATTTAAATTTAATACTAAAAATAACATTCTTACGCAACCTATTAAAAATAATAACTAGATCGGAGATCAATTTTACTTAGATATCAAATTTGAAAATAACATGACCAAAATAACAAAATTTCGCTACTCGGCTGTTTACATCATCTTAAAAAAAGGCTTGTTTTATTAGTTTTTTTTGCTCTATTTTCCCTTTTTGGACTACCGCTAGCTTTGTCCTAACAGTGAACGGTATTTTGGTTAAAATTTTGTATTTATCCAACCTCGCCTTATTTCGTAGGACACATTGGGCGAATGACCTTTTCTCTTTTTTTTTTTTCAATGTCTTGTATTTTGAATTGAATTCCCTAGAAAGGGTTGCGTCAAATAACAATTTTTTCTTCACATCTTCGACTCTATCATTTTTTATGTCTTTTATCAAGGTACTAACATTTTTTTCTAAAGTGTCTTGTAATGTGTTTTTATTTAGCTTTTCCTGCAGTTGTTTTGTCCTTTTACTTAAAATTAATGTATTTTTCATTCTTAATTGATGTATTTTGGCTTGAAGTCCATTTATTATTATATTTGCTATGTATCGGAATTTACGCACAGAAGACGATGTTGCTTTACTTTTATGTCCAGTTGTCAATTTTTTTTCCTAAATGGGATTAGGTTCGCTTTGAGGTACTAGAGGATCAGTCTCTAAAATGATTTGGTTAGTTTCTGGAACATTCTCTGAATCTTTTTTTTTTCAGGAAGTGAGCTTTCAATTATGATTTTCTCAAATTTCTTCTTCTTCTCTTTCTTTTTCAAATAATTTAGAGAATTTTTCCATTATCTTTTTCTTTGTTCTCGTTGAGCTCTTGCATTCCATCTCCTTGATGCTGCAAATGGTTTTTTTTCTCTTTTTTCATCAGGTACCTATCTCATTTTATTTTTCTCTTCTTGAATTTCGTAACGCTGTGGATTGTTTTTGATTTCTTCATACTTTTGTCGCTTGCGTAGTCTATCTTTGGCTAATTTCTCCTCTTTCGTAAGTTTTTTCTTTGTTTTTGCCATTGTATCCTGTAAGTAATACATAGGTTAATAAACAGGGACTATTTTAATGTTTAAAAATGCACAATTGTTCAGAAAAAAAATAGAGTTTTATTTTAAAAAAAAGGTGGATTAACATTATAATTATTATTATAAGCCTGAACATATTTGATTACTAAGAGATAGATTTATCCCCATGGAAATTAAAATAGGTTATTTTTTATCTCTGAAAATTTACTAATATTCCAAGTTCCCTAAATTTAAACCGAATTCTGTTGCCACGCTAATGAAGTTGCGGAAAGCTTAAAGGTTTCAGGGTTAGAAGAATTTATTAAGCTAAACAGTTTGCTAGTTAAAACAGATAAGTGCCAAACATAACGAAGGTCTCCGTCTCCGATGAAATGGATTTTGATTGATATTCAGTTTTAAATCAAGTAATTAAGAAACAAATAGTTTTTTACGGCATATCTGTTCAACGATACTGAAAGACGGTTTCAACAGATAGCAATGTGTTCTTAAATGCCTTGATTTAACATTGAATACGAATCAAAATTCATGTACTTACGGGGGCAGAATTTGGTTTCGTGTAGCGGCTGCATAACTCATACTAATAACTATATGTTTTTGACCAAATTGCCTATATATGTATTCATACATTTTGGAGCATACACACATTGAGCATATGGATTACACAAAGTCAAGTTCACGTCCTGTAGTTCCAACGTAAACTGCCGAGGGATTGTCAACAGCTGATGTCCTGGACATGTAGAAACTAATAATTCTCGTTTTTTTAAGTTGTTCAAATGAATCATATCTTAAGTAATAAAAACATAGTTCTAAAAAGCTTATAAAAAAGTTTATAAAAAGCGTACGTCTTACGTACAAAACAAACACAACACCAGACTTAATATAAATTCATTCCTCTCCAAATATTTTCATTACTATCCAGTATAATTTTTGGTAGGATGGACGGCAATGAATTGGAAAGTAATGAAGATATTGCATTTAATTCTACAGTGGCTTGCCATATTATTAGACTTAGTGGAATAATAGTACAAATCTTCGAGAAAAATATCGGTTCGTCCCCCAAATGTGGTAGAATAATTATTTTTTCGACTCTGGCAACACCGTTGAACACATATTAACAAATGGCAACACTGCTTTTTATATTTTTTGACTCTTTATGACATTTCTTGGCGGTTAGGGTTGTATAGTGTAATTTCTTACAAACAGTTATTCGTCGGAATACTTCATTTTGGAGACTTTTTGGTGACTTAAATAAGACTTTTTTATTTCAAAAGGTATGTACACATAAATTACAGACTTTTATGTAATATTAATACAATAATAAGTGAAAGTAATATATTTTTTACTAAGTTATTGCATAACCCAACTTTTTATAAAAAAATTTAGCTATGGGGAGGACTGCCGATATTTCTCCGAAAAAATTGGGGGAAATTCGTGGATTATTGAATAATACTGAGATGTCTCAGTATAAAATTGCAGAGATTCTTCAAATTTCTCAAAGTACGGTTAAGAGAGTGAAGCAAAAATTGGATTTGGGCGTACCTTTGGAACCTGCCAGTAAAGGAGCTTGTGGCAGAAAACGGATCACTACACCACGAACTGATAGAAAAATTAGAGATGTATGTTTGCAAAATAGAAAACATCCTGTTAATTTATTGACCAAAGAGGTAAAAGAACAGAGTATTGAGATTTTGCAACGGACAGTGCAGAGACGCCTTAAAGAATTTGGGTTAATTTCTCGTCGACCTGCACGTAAACCCAAGTTGACTTCCACGATGGTCAAGAAACGTCTAGAATGGGCCAAAAAATATAAAAACTTCACGGAAGATGACTGGAAAATGTTAATTATAATAAATAATTCCTAAATTAAAATATTTTATTTGTTTAAATAGGTTTTAAAACATTTCTTTGTTGCTCTACGTGTACGTTTTAGGTTTGCTTTTCGGATGAATCGGTTTTTCAGATAATGTCCGATAAATCAAGTTTTGTCAGGAGAAGAGTAGGTAAACAATTTCATACGGACTGTATTGTGCCAACTGTGAAACATCCTACATCTATCATGGTATGGTCCGTTATTAACTACCAGGGCACTGGAAGACTTCAAATAGTCAAAGAGACAATGAGGCAGGACCAATACCGGGAAATCCTTCAAGATAGACTGTTGCCACAGTTATCACAATGGTTTCCTTATGGCGAAAATTGTATTTTTATGCATGATGGAGCACCATGTCACAAGGCCAAGTCCATCACAAAATTTTTACTTTACCAAAAAAATTCATGTTTTGGATTGGCCTGGGAATTCTCCAGATATGAATCCTATAGAGAATGTTTGGGAGCTTCTCAAAAGAGAAATGTCCAAAAATGTATTAAATACCAAGCAACAATTGATAGAAAGATTATTATTCGTTTGGAAACAACGGCGAAGAGCTGCAAAACACGGTAAAAAACTGTATTTTGAGCATGCCGCGACGAATACAAGCCGTAATTGCAGCAAAAGGTCACCACACGAAATATTGAAAATATCATTTAATTTTATTAAACATTTTTTTTGCGTATTAAAAACTTTTGTTTAAATTAAAAAAACTATGTTTTTTATTTATCCAAACTCCAAATATAAAAAAAACCCTAAAAACATTGAAAAATAAGCCACAAAAAATGAATTGTATGGAGAATTCTTGATTTTTTCACATTAAGTCTAATAATATGGCAAGCCACTGTAAATTACCCAAGTTATATAACGTATATAAAGTTTAGGAAGTATTTCCTAGAACAAGCTTTTGAAATGGATACTAACTAGATATTTAACATGGATAAAAAATAATTACTTACCTTGAAAAAACACTGGAAGGTGATGAAATTTAATGTGGACAAAATAATTTTCACGCAACAAGAACGTAAAATAATTTATGTTGCAGCGACACACGTCCTTCCACACAAAGACGTGGCGATAGACCAGCACGTGAGACACTCGTGAAATATGTTACAGTTCATCTCGGAACAAAGGTGGACTCATTTTATCTGTTTTCGTTATCTCGGATGAGAATGAAGTTTTTTCGTTGGACAAAACTTTAATTTGGATTCTCTCTATGATGCAAACCATTTTAAAAATGAATAAAAAATTATATCATACACCTTATTTATTGTTTCTTTCAAAGTAACTACTAAAATTTTTTGTTTTTTTCAAAGATGAGTTTAGTAAACAGTCATCCAATTCACTGATTAACTTTTAGAAACGGAGAAAAATGAAATTACGACAGGTTTTTTCTTTGCTGCTTGCTTATTTTCTGCATGATTCCTTAGGTACTTGATGGCATATATGCTCCATTTGGTCCTTTTTATTTTGATGGAAGAAAAAATTGAAAAAACATTTAAAAAAATATTAAATAGGTCCCTGGAATTTGAACGATTTGAACGAAAGATGAGAACGACTCACCTACTACTGCGAATCGTACCCGCGACCTCATACATGGCAGGAAAACACTCTATTACATGTGCTAAAATTTAAAAATATTTTTTGGTATTTGCTACTTTATAATTAGGTATGAGACTAAATTGGCAGAGTTGATCCGTTTTTTATTGCATGAAAGTTCAAAGCTTTCTATTTTTTTTTAAAACTGTACTAGGCTTATGAAATTGTATCACTAACCGAAGCCTGTAAACACATTGTGAGAACTTTTCTGTTTATAAGATATTATGTTCACTCAAATATGTTTTGCATGCGTATAAGTGATACATTATAGCAGTCAAGCATAACTAATAGAGTAATACCTATTGTTTCTTATTGAGCTATGTAAGAATGAAAAAAATTGGTAGCAGAAAAAAACAAATTTCTACTAGGAAAAAAAAAACCTGCTGTTTCCCTTTTTCCGCACCTATTTAGTAGGCCCCCTGCATTGGGAATCCTGGCTCACTTGTTCCTTACGCTTCTGGCAGTCCCAAGGGAAAAAGTAGGTTAATTAGAAAAATGGGTTTTTGTAAACCCCTTTTAAAAAGAATTTTATTTTTTCCCCAAATTTACTACAAAGGCCCCGGGAAAAGAAACAAATTTTTTAAATAAAAAAAAATTCTTAACAACTTAAATGGTTTTTTAAAAAACAATTGTAAAATGGAATTTTTTCACTTATTGTCACCAAATAGCCAAGCAAAGAGGGTTTTAAAATTTTTTTTCTTTAATTAAAAAAATTTTACAATAAAATCTATAAATTTGGTTAACGAAAAATTTTTAAAAAAAAACATTTTTTAAAAATTTTTTGTAGGTATAAAAATTAAAATTTATAAAATTTTTAAAATGAAATTTAAAATAAGTTTAAATAAGTGTATTTTAAACTGTAAAATTTACCCCCAAATAAAAAAATTTAAAAAAATTTTATTTAAATTTTATTTATTTTTAGGCTATAAAAATTTTTTTTAAACAGTCCAAAACTAAAAAAATTTTTTTAAAAATAATATTTTTGTACCACAAATTTAAATTAAAAAATTTTTATTTTATGAAAATTTTTTTATTTTTGTTAAAAGAAAAAAAAAAAAAAAATAATAAAATTTTATTTTATATTTCCTTTATTTTTTGGGTCTTATGAAAGTTTTACAAAAGAAGTCCGATCAGCTTTTTAAAAATTTTTTTTAAATTTTTTTTTTTGGGGTTTTTTTTAACAAACCGACGGGAAAAC
>JAGVSP010005620.1:0-10151 GCA_022494985.1 Micrasema minimum
GGGAGATTCTTCTCACAATTCTTTGTATTATTTGACATTATTATTAGTGTTATTTTTATTAAATTTTCAGAATCTAAAACCAGGGATTTTGTGCAAAAATACAACATGTAACGAAAAAAAATAAACCAATAATGCAAACGGTTTTTCAATCTTTAGATTATTTTATTTAATTAAAATTCCGATTTAAAAACTAACAAAAATTAAAATAAACTGTTCATTTATACCTACTCTATAGTTATGCATTCAACAGCAGTACATTTTTCAAGAATACAAGGCAAAAGCCAATGAGGTAGTCTCAAAAACGTTTTATTTTGATACATTTACGTTATGTTTGTAGATGTAACAACGACAGTAAAATAATTTTTTTGATATCTCAAATAATGACGAAGTTATGAGCTTTCAAAGTGAACTCGGATAAAATGAGCGCTCAAAATGGCCGTGACGTCACAATGCACCGGGCATGTATTATGTACGAGTAAAATTAGGCCACTTTGCGAACTTTGCTAACTTGTTCAATATCTACTTTAAATTTTTAATTGAGTTTTTACTAAATGCTTGGAGTAACAAAACTCATAGCACGACCCGAAAATAGGTGAATCTACGAGTATATCATATTTAGAGTCGAATGTGTAACTTTTGAATCTAAACTTGCAAAATCATTTTTTTTCTTCTCATAAAAGCTTTTATTAGTACCTACCGCAGATTCAGTCAAATTCTCTTGAAAATGCTGCTTTTGAGGTTGTTTTATTTATGGATGTAAAAAATAAACGCTAACGTTAATTTTTTTAGTTTGGTCTTATAATATGACCTGACATGCCATGTGTCAGTGTCAAATGTGAAAATTTAGGTTATGAAAACGATTGCAATATCATGTTCTGTGTAGAAAGAATCCCCGTAATAATTGTTCGCTAATTTTGGCAAGTGATTGAAACAGAAATAAACTTTAAATGTCGGTTCTTTGTTTACAGGTCGGTATCGTAATCAATAGTACATTTACTGTGGTTAAAGTTATAAACTGTTACAAATAAAACTTTGTTTACAGAGCAACGCTTGAAGTTATTCTTTTTGTTTAAAATCCTACATACATAAAACATCCTATATGGATACTATTTTTTTGACTAAATAAATGATATTTGATAACAATTTGCAAAAAAAATCGAAAAAAAAAATCAACTTCGTACTCAATTTTCTCAGAAAGTAAGGGTCAAATAAAAAAAAATTATTCTACAAAATCGACTCCAAATATTATGTAGATTCACTGGTTTCTCGCTTGTACATCGAATTTTGTTATAGAAAACACTTGAAGAAGTATTTTTACTTTTTTTAATTTTTTTTTCCAATCACCAAAGTTAGCTGCCGCATCCTACATATTCAAAGTAATACATTGTACATAAATGTTATTTTTAGATAGATAATATAAGCCTATAATTGGACTTTATTGTTAGTAATTAATACTGTATATATTTAAAATAAGTGTATTATGTCTGTTAGCTGTATATAAACAAATATAGAAAAATAAACCTATATGCTGTGTGAAGCTTGTATCCACAAATAATATATTTTTTAACAAATATCTACAAATACCATGATGAACTAAATTCTAGAAAAATATTTAGTTAAAGTTTTTAAATTAGTACCCAATTATTTGATTTATTTGAAGGCCTAATGACAGAGGGAAACAGCAGTACAAACATCTACGCTTAAGAAAAGTCATTTATGATTTCAATGTTTTCACTGGAATCGAACCCGCAACCTTCATATCTGAGTCCATCGTTTCAGCAGCGGATACCGTTAGTCAATGCAAATTTAACAACCTTCAACAAGTAAATTTTATATTTGAAAAGTTAAATTATTGATTTGTTCGTGTATCTTATGACGTAGGTAAAACGACGGTGGGCTCGCGCACTAAAACATAAACAGCTGACAGAGCAGTGGAAGTCTAGGTGTCTAGGAACCCGGAAACCTGAAGCAATATCTTAACTCATATTTTAAAAATATACATTTTAAAATTGAATTGTAAGAAAATATCGTTTGATTTATAGTTTTTATTTAGAAGAATATTTTTGTTTGCTCTTTCGTATTAAACTAAACGAATCGTGTAGGTACCCCGATACGTACCTAACTTTCGGTTTCATGTTAGCATTTCGTCCGAAATTCGGACTGAATAAAACAAAAACTAAATACCGAATCAGATTTTCGTTAGTTAATTTCTGAAATAATCTTGCTATGTAAAGCACTAATTACATATATTTTCTTACCTGTAAAATTTTGCCAAGAAACTTTAACAATAGGACCACGGTGATTGATGAATTAACCCTGTATTAATTTCCCTCGTATTGTTAAGACCGGTTATCCTTTGTCCCTCTTCTTTTAAGGTTTCTTCCACTCTCCCTGGCAAGAAACTTTTGGGCATTATGTAAAAAGCATTGTTGACAACACCCTTTGTTATACTTGTCACATTTTGTGTTTTGTTTAATTTTCAGTAAAAAATTGAATAACCGTAATGTCTAAATAAAACAAAAAAGTAATACCTCCATAGAAAACAAGCTATGTTAAATTTAAACATACCAGGTCAATGAAATGTGGATCATGTCTATCAGGCATTAACAGGACTCAGGACCGGTTATTAGCCAGGTTGGCTTGAAATCAACGAACTTTTTTACTTGTATACTTATGAAAACTTATACTAATTCACTGTTAAAAAGCAGATAGAGTCAACTTTCCAGGTCATCTTGCTAGCTACAATATCTTATGGACTACTGGTACTTCCTTATTCCATCTGCAGTAAGATTGAGGTTAATTGATTTTTACGAAACAAGTTAGTAGAAATTGACATAATTTTATCCTAACCTATTTACTAAAGATGGGCTTGAATTTACGGGAAAGACTCACTCAAATTAATGCAGCTACCAAGCGCATCGACAATAAGGAGTAAATAGAGACATTTAAGCATCTAATATGAATCAAGGTGAGTGGTCTAAAGCAAAAAAAATAATATAAAAATAGAGTACAATCAAATAACAAAAAAGTTTGAACGGTATGTAGTTGAGGTATTCAAAATACAAGTTTTAATTGTTAACCTAAATTTTGTTTGGTTAGTTGAACATATGAAACTTGAGCAATAAACATTTAAAAAAAAGTTTTTACCCTGTAAAAGCTTATTGGTTTTACACTGTATTAATAAGCTTATTGTGTTCTACTTTATATTGCACATTATTGGCTAAAGGCATTTTTCTCTGAGTGCACGAAATGACACAATAATAAATTGCAATTTCGAAAAGAAAGCAAAATAATAAAGCAAATAATTCTGGCAATTCTAAAATATTAATTTGAAATATATAAGATGATATTACCTACATTGGATAAAATTACAATCAATCAATCAATATATTTTTATAATTGTGGACAAGTTGTTATATATGCGATATAACAATTTGTCTAAAAATAATGCGACGTGCTTTTTACACGCAAAATGTCAATAAACAAAATTATTCATTTTATTGTCTTTATCACTGAAATTCCACCCATTTTCGCTCTCGGGTGAAAGCGCTAATTGGTTTTAAGACAATCGGAAAAAATCGAGTGTTTTTTTAAAATAGTACCCATATGAAAGTGATAATATTAGCCGCACTACAATGGAGTTCTATTAGTAATAATTGAAAATAATTGTGTGAATTTCAAAATTTATTACGCCAAAAACAGTTTTCTCTAAACATGATTATTTTTTTAAATCATGATAATAAAGAATTGAAAACAAATAAGTAAATTGCCTAAAATAGATATTATGTTTGGTTTAATTTGTAAATACAGTGCCTAATACTTAAAATGAGCTCCCTAGTAACTGGTTTGTGAAAAAATATTTATAAAAGTAATTTAAATGTAAATTCCTAGATTTAAGTGCTCAATTTACATAATGTGTTGTGTATACGAGAGATTAAATATTATATTTTTATTGTAATCAGCTAACAGTGGAGTTGAAATCAGTGCCGATTGTGAAGTCCAATGCTCCCCGTAGGGAGCGGATATGGTATGATGATGATGATGAATCAGCTAACATTAACCTTTAAAGATCTATGGTAAATGGATCCTTTGGGAACGAAATGATAAAACAGCGCCAACACTAGCAAATCATGAGTAGAAAATGTTGTTTTATCTTCTGTTACTATTTGATTATTTTATACTTATAAAACACTGTTGACGATTCGCGAAACGGATAACACCGATTGTTTTGTGATTTTGTTGTATTAATTTTCTGAATTTACAGAAAGTAAATTTTTGGGGCTCTTCAGAATTTTATGTAGGTACCGAATGTTAATTTTTTAACGATTGACGAACAATAGAATGGATTTTTGATTCCACTAAGGCCCGGTTGCATCGAAAAAAGTTAAGTTAAAGTAAAGGTTAAATTCAAATAATCGTTCCTTTTATGTCAAAATTGGTTGCAAAAGGAACTATTATTTGAATTTAACCTTAACTTTAACTTAACTTTTTTCGATGCAACCGGGCCTAAGAGTTCATTTTACTTAATAGATAGAACCTAGTATTACAATTTTTCACACAGTTCCTGTTTATTTTCTATGCAGCATAACTCTACGTAAGATTTTTACTTATTAATAGGTTTATGTGAAAAACAATACGCTGGGGTAGAACGAAAAGTGAAAATATTTTGATACCTATAAAAAGTTGTTTTTGTCTATCGTGTAGTTACAGTTTCCGGTCGCGGTCGCTCTCAATACGACAGATATTAATTCTGAATACTGACCATCATTGATATTGATGATGACTGATTATCCACGCGTGAATCCACAGAACTTAGCCAAAGTTCATTATCTACCCGTATTCACCTTTCATATAATTGAATTCAATGAATCATTAATAATGTATTGAAACCACCTCAACAGGCCAGAAGGCTCATAACAGAAGGGAACCACATCACAAACACCAAGGCTTGAGAAAAATAACTTGGTTTCTTTACTCTCACCGGGAATTGAACCTCCGACTCCTGAATTTGTGTAGAAGGGGTGTTGATAGAAACCGGAACCTCCGCATCATGAGTCCAGCGTCTTAGCCATTACGCATCAACAATCGTGAAAACAACAAGTGGAGCAAACGGACTGAAATTTTAATTTTGTTTTGTATTAGTTAAGCAGTCTAAAATAAGAGATTATCCGAAGTTATCTCCACTACTTCGCATCTCTATAATTGATTATTAGTTAAAAAACCTTTACATGGTTAGACCAGTTGAATCATGCTTATCGGCCGGGTTTCTGGGAAATACCATAAAATGATTTGTCATTCAATTAAACTATTTTGTTTATAAAAATGATAATGCAATAAAAATGTAGATTTATCTATTGAGCAAGCTTGGATTTTACTCACAAAAATTGTAATTACATGATATAGGTACATATAATATTCGATGTGAAAATAATTATTTTCCAGTGTCACAAAAAATTCCAAACCCATAATACAAAATTATTTTCGATTATGCCGATTTGCTTTTTTTTTAAATTGAAAAATATCTAAAAAATAACACCTTGGACGTCTAAGTATTTGGTGTGACTAGTAATCAAGAATAGCAATGATATTCGGAAAATACCTAATTTGTCATGGTGATTTTTTAACCCGGAATGTAAACTTATTTCCTATGTAACGTGTACGCCATATTTCTTACGAATTTCAATTACCAATAAAATATTGGAATGGGTAAACTAAAAAAATCAGCCATTTCCTGACCTTACGTTTGCCAATAATTGCCTAGGAAAATATTCCTATGTCAAGATGAGATTGTGTGTAATACAATTTTAAAGTTATATTGTGCTTCAAAATATAACAGGCAACTCGCATGAAAATTTACCAAAGTACCGGGATTGTTCCATTCAATTTAAAACTGATGTATCACAATGTGTATATTGTGTCCAAACTCCAAATCTCTGAACATAACGACCCTTTGAGTAACAAATGTAGTAAAAGCTAAAACTTATTTAGGCCAAAATGGCTTTAACAACCCTTTTAGTAACCAATACCGTAAAAGCCATTTTGGCCTAAATGAGTTTTGGCTTTACTACATTTGTAGCTCGAAAGTTCGATAATACAATATTATAATACCGAATATGTCAATTGTGTACGACCTTTTGTTATAAATAATATTATAAACCTATTAATATTAACTATAATTTATAGTTGATATATTTTTGTTTAGTAGTGTTTTTAATAATCCTTTTATCTTTGTGTCCTGACGCCAAACATTTGATTGAAAACACATTATTAAATGTATGAATATAAATTTGCTGGTATAAACCGAATTTCAAACATGCTATTTTAATTCCTTGCCGTTATTTGTATCTGATATGATCAAAATACACTGCACTTGGTGTACCAATGCAATGCCCTATGCCCCATTGGGTGCGGATAAGAGAAAGTAGTTAGTATTCGTAGGTATATTATAACAGAAGACCCTTTATATAAAAAAGTATCCGAAAGTAAAGTATTAGAGTAAAAATGCTTAGTATTTTTAACTGTCACTTTCATTGTATTTTTTTTTTACTTTTTCAAAAAATCATTAGAATCTATGGATGTAATAATTTGAAATTAATAAACTCATTTCTGTAATGCTCATTTTATACGGGACCGAATACCGAATACTGTACAGTTTCTTGTTCAGAAAACTGTTTAGTCCGTCAAAAGACACGCTAAATATGCATATTTTTAAGCGCGATCGTAAGTTACTCTCGTATTTTTGCACGCAGGAAATTGTTGATGTAGCTAATAATGTTAACATTTATGTTATTTACGTTTATATACTACTTAAACTTTTACATAAAAACATTAACTGCCAGGTCAGTCAAACATCGCGCTGACCATTCAATAATTCCATACAGTTTTCGCTTTCTACGGGACAGTTTTCTGCACAAGAAACTGTACAGTTTTCTGTCCCGTATAAACTACTATAATATAATACGAACATCAAATCCCTTTAGACTTTAGCTTTTATAAATAAAGATCTAATATTTATATTACTATATATATGGAATAGTAAGTAGATTATTATTTGAAAAAATTCAAATGCACCTTTGTCGGCCATTCTTCAATCAATAAAATTCACCCATGATTCTATGATCGATATTATCGATTAGTGCACGGAAATTACAAATTATCAATACTTCGTTATTTAAAAAAAACTTACATTTCCACATTCCAAAGACGCACTGAATAAAAAAAACTGCTGCAATCCTTAATCGATGGCACTGATCTGATGATCAAGGATGAATGGCAGGATACGAACGTCCCTTTGATAAGGCTGTATTTCGCTGTAGATGCGCGCGCACCGGCTGTGACGAGCAAGTGTATACTATGCAGTCGTGATAGTGAGGTGTAAGTCAGCCGCGGACCAGGTTTTCGTCTTGTCCGGTACCCCTCCACTTGGTCTACTCCCCCCAATTTATGATTCCACCTCTATCTTATTTGGTCAATACTGAAGGTATCATATATATAATTCTGTGTGTAGATCAGTAGATGATGTACGATTTGCGTAGATACTTATTGATGTCCGCCTCGTAGCCTTGTAGCTGGTCAACATAAAATATATTTTTATATGTGATTTCCATAATTATATTTCATGTGTGATAGCTTGGACTGGTACTGAAGTGTATGACTGATCATCTTACCTTCATTTAATGAAATGATGTTACCGATGGAGTGCCCCATGAACAATTGTGTGGGGATAAGGGAAAGTAATTGTAGAAGTAGTAGTATTAGTAGATATTTATTTTAAAATATATGTTAATATCTACATAAATACTCGATCCGACGACTAAAAATAATTTATATAAAATGGTGAATGTCTCATTCGTAATTACTACAACTGTTTTACCGCAATTTTTAAACAAAGTATTTTAGTATTTGGAGCGAATTAGGTACGACGGATTACACAAGTCAGATCCACGTCCCGACGTCCAAAGTTCAGACGAATTCTACACATTACATTCGAGTAGCATCATTACTCCACGCTACCATATCAAATTAATTCTGAGTCATCGCCATCATCATCAGTTTGGTTATAAACACAATACCATATTATAACTACGCTGGCTAAGATAAACAGGAGGAATATCGACCAATCAATGTCACAATAAGGGGATTAATACCTAACCGCTGTTTTAATTAAACATTGTCTCGTTACAAGAGGCGTTAGATAGACCTGTGAGCCTATGTTGCGGACCCTATTCACCTGGCCGCCAATTCGCCAATGTTGCTGGATGTGGTATATTTAGAAAGCGTTCAATCGAGAAATTAATGTGATGCTATAGAGTTTGACACCACTCATGGGCCTAATTACTACAAACTCTAAGGACTTTGTAAGGCTTCATTTCCATCGTATCTATATCCTATCCTTTGGGTGAACTCACGGCCCAGTTTCCTTTATTAAAATTATTATGTATTTATGCATTTATGCATATCAAATTCGCATTTACAATTTCATGCTTTTAATAAAATATCGCACCTCTATTGCGCATAATAGTCGGAAATTATATTTTTATTTTTACCATTCGCGAGTGCTTTCATCCTCGTCCTATTGCACTGTCATAGTGGTACTAACAATCAAACAGCTTTTACCGCTAATCTTTTGATTGAACGATTTTTTGTGTTAGTAAAATTCATTATGAAATGACACGAACTGGATTTATAGTTACCCAGTTTTATGCAAATCCATATTCAGACTTACCGGTGCATATACAAGCATCATCATAATACCATATCCGCTCCCTACGTGGAGCATATGGATTCCACAAACTGCCTCCAGGCCGAGCGATTAGCCGCCAGCTCCCGTGCATCCTTCCAAGTCAAGTCCACGTCCCGCAGCTCTGACGCAAACTGCCGACGAATTGTCAACAGTGAACGACCAGGACTCCGAGAACCTAATGCCTTGTAAAATAGGCAAGCATGGTTAAGGCTCTCGGGAGGCATACGTACAATACAATAAAAATATAAAACTCCAGGAGAGTTTAGGAATTTTCACGTAAAATACTGTTTTTGTTTGAATCACAAACCGATACTGTAAATATTATATCCCACAAACGAGTCTCCCAGTTCTCTCTATAAGAGCCCACTTATCAAATATTGACGATGTAACTGATGCAAGTATAAATATAAAAATAAATTGTTCTCTTTGTAATAGTTACTTTGAAAGCTTTGACAGTTTGAAAATGCCCTAACAAGACGAAATACCTGCCATTACGAAAATAAATTATAGTAACAATAAAACGGTGTTATTTTTTTATATTTTTAAAATTTAAAACAAAACAACCAAAATGTTGTATTCGTCGTGTTACATACATAAATATAACTCATTTTGAACACTTAAAATAACTTAAAATAAAAAAATGAAATGCATTCATAGCATGCAATGTTTTTCCGGTGCATTTATTTTTTACCATACGATAGATACTCAATCCAAATAAACGTCAATTCCATTAGTATCACTCAGGAATTATCCCTCTGTATAACAAATCTATGTCCGTCCAAATATTGTGCTTTTATTTTATTATTGAGGTATCATCTAAAAATGGTTAAATGTTTTTTGACAAAGTTTTATAAAAAAAAGAGGTACCTACGATAAAAATTCATAATATTTTTTCTATTTCCCTTTTTAAAAAAGAGATACGTTAGTTATTATGGCTAATCCTTTTTAATCCTTTCTGATCGAAGCTTTAAAAGCTCTTTACAAGTGATTCTATCCGTATGAAATAATATTTTATTGTAAAGCGTAATTAATACTCTTTTAGGTTTAATTGAAGCGAATATTTAAATATTAATTGAGCGTTATTAAAGAGAAAGTAGCTGTTATAGAGAGTTCATTTCTTATAATTTAAATAAATCGCGTGAGTTCTCAAATATGAGATAATAAGTTCTGATCGCAATATTCTATAAATTTTCAGATATCTATGAATATACCCAAATCAAATTTTAAAAATAATCAGGATTTAAACTTTCAATGCTGATTTATTTTTAACTTAATGCCTTAGCGCATTTTGCAACTGATTGATAATATTCATCACATCCGTCATTCCATATCCGTTTCCTGATTCCACAAACAACTGCCTCCAAGCCAAGCGATCGGCTGCCAGTTCTCGTGCATCCTCCCAAGTCAG
>JAGVSP010005621.1:0-20399 GCA_022494985.1 Micrasema minimum
CTTAATCAAAGCATAGAAATTAGAACGGTTATTGGGTGGGTATAGTAGGATTCTACATTTTTCTGCCGTGTCCGGCAGTACACTGTATGTTGAAATGCATAAAACTCATAAAAACCCAAGATTACTCTAGTGCAAAGAATCTTGATTATTTGTTACATGAAGGCAAGATGATCAGTATTACCGCCAGTCCAAGGACAAACGTTAAATAAATGTTTCATATTTACCCCGTTGGGAATCGAACCCGCGACTATGCATTGTATCACTGCACCACGAGAGGGACAAAACAAGAGAAACTGAGGGTAACATCATCACAAACATCAGATTTTGTAATCTCGCTTGGAATCGTTTTTACTTAACACTTAAAGATCTATGGTAAAAAGTTCCTTTGGGAATGGTTAAGTAACGGTGCGTTACACTACGATCGGCGACGTCATTGATCGCGCATCATACATAATCTTTACAAAAATCAGACTTTAAATTATTTCATCTCTGTTATTAATTTTCCGATTTTTAAACGGATTGCACCGATGTTCTTGTAATTTCGTGCATTTACTGAAAGTTTTAGTTTGCACCCCCTTCGGCTATTTTTTATAATTTTTTTTTTCAAAAGAACATTTTTTGTTTACCTATAGATATTCATTAAAAACACATATACATAAAAAAATATTCATAAACAAAAATACCACCAAGGCATAGCCTGTTTGTGGGTATACTGTGAAAAGTCAAACAGTGTGCACGTGGCAAAAGAGAAAAATAAAGTCATGTAAAAATGGAAAAATATCAGATAATGCAAAAACAAGATAGTTAGAAAAAAAGAATACAAGATATTGGTATCTTTAATACAGTGTTCTGTCATGACACAGCATTTCGATACACCGCATCAAGTTCTCTATCACCAATAATTTGTGGTGTTATTCCCCGTCCGTGTACCATTACCATTACCTCGTGGAACAACTTACTTTATTGGCCGCCTCTGACCCCGCGATCCCGGCTAAAGTACTGTTGCTCTCCAAAACCCTCGCCCATTAATCATCGCTCGTTTGGGATACACATACACACTACACACCGATATTGTTGTAGCCCAAATCCGTATTCATACCGAATAGAATAAACTTGGAATGCGCGAAATTCGCATTTGAACCAGAGCGATTGTGCCACTTAATACCTTTTGAATTTGAATTTTGAACAGCAAATCAAATTCGCTTAAAATATCGCTTCACTTTTTTGATAATTGACTCAGTATGAAAGCTGTCTGGAGATCGGATATTTACTCGGTTAAAACAAAATCCGCCTTTATAACTCCTGCATCACACCTGTTCTCCTCTATGGCTGCGAATCATGGCACCTAACCAGGGCCCAAGACAGCAGACTTCTGAGTTTTGAGAATAGGTGTCTTAGAAGAATTCTAGGTGTGCGGTGGTTTGACTTTGTAAGGAACACAGAGCTGAGGCAACGGGCACAGCAACCCTTGGTATCTACTGTCATCCGGCGAAGGCGTTTCGGATGGCTAGGCCATACACTACGTATGCCTCCTACGTTCGCTCGGCCTGGAGGCAGTTTGTGGATTCCATATGCTTCACGTAGGGAGCGGATATGGTATAATGAATAATGAAAATGTTTTGATAATTCATTTAAGAGACGACTCTTCTGTCACTAAAAATAGATAGTTGCTCGTTCTAAAATGCACAAAGTCACCACTTCTAAAATTGCAGTAAAAATGTGGATAATACTGTATCAAATTACCTTTTTTGTTCTTGTTACTTCTGGGGTACCACAGGGAACCCATCTCGTTCCACTGTTGTTCAATTTTTTAGTATCTTTAAATTTATAAAAATCACGTAAATTATGTAATTCAGCATATACGTATTATAATTTTCAGCATACGCATGGCTATTTGTAGATTATAACAATATCCCTTTAGTGGTGTTATTACCTCGTGGAGTAACTTACTTTATTGGTCGCCTCTGACCCCGCGATCCCGGCTAAAGTACTGTTGCTTTCCAAGGCTTCGTCCATTACTCATGTCTCGTTTAGGAAACACGCCGATATTGTGTTGTAGCCTAAATCCATATTCATGGTCAATGACGTCACCGATCATATTTCGTACGAAACCCTAATTATAAATGATTATCTCGCTTGTTAATTATTATGATGCTGCATTTATTTTGCTATTATTTTCTGCATTTACAGAAAAAATTATGCTCCATTCCGTACCCTTTTAAAATAGGTAAATGTGATTTATAAAACATCTTGGCTTCGACGTTAAATTTTATAGTGAGGGTATCGATCTAAAACCTGACCGTTTATTTCATTTTTATGTTCTTTTACATAAAATATCATATTATATACGTAGATTACGCAAAAAAAACATCATTGTCTAAGCTTAAATCGATTAGTGTACACTAGTAGTTTACATTCACCAGCGCTATGCAAAATTCTTCTATACTTTTGAAATAAAAATGTCGATTTGGATGATGCATGTTTCCGAAAATTTTTTGATTATTTTAATGTAAAAATTGAGTTCGATTTTTTTTATTAAAAAAGTAGACCCTGCTTGTATTGTGATTTGTAGCGCATACATTCCTAATGTGAGTCATGTAACTATTTAACCCGCTAATTAATTATGTGTTATTTTTAAGGAAAGCCTTAATTAATCACGCGCCAAACAGTTGATTTACATACGCTAGGTACTAACTACGTAACAAATAACATTGTATCCCGTTGCGTTTCGATTATAATTAAGTGCCAAACTATCACATTATCGTTAGTTTCAACGGTAAAATGGGGGATCTTCCGTCACGGTAAATTAAATTAAGTGTACATGTGAAAAATTTGGTACTGTCCGTCGATAAAATAATGATGGTTATTAGTCATATACGACTGCGACACGGTACAAGCTCGACACACTTAACTAATCATATGTACGAGTATATATTTTTTATCGGACCAATGAGAGACTTTTCTTTACAATTTGACATCTCAACAGAGACGAGAAATTTGGAAGGGAATATGGATATCTAGGAATATGGACTTTTCTTTCATTTATGTGTTATGTGTAATTAAGAAATATATGAATTAAATTTTTTGAATGTTTTTTTCAGGGCATTTTAAAACTACATAAATCATGTTCTTGTAATACTAAAATTTATTCTAATTATTGTTTTTGTTTGTTTCAGGTAAGCGGAGTATTTTCGACAGTTGAATCATTGGCAATTTTACATCAGGTTGGATTTAAAAATTATTGAACCATTCTAAGGTATGAATTTCATAATATTTCGATAGTGCTTCAATATTTTTAGTATGTCCATGATATTATTAGCCAGGGGCCCTATGCTAGACTGAAGGTCGCATGCGACAATTCGAGTGATTTTGTATAGATCACTCGCTAGTCCGAAGTGTCACATACGACTTTCAGTCCAAAATAGGGCCCCAGGGCATCACCAGAAAGTGTCAGTAAAATATATCGCATTTATGACGCGTGTATGACCTCAAACGCTAAATTATCACAATAGACATCTCAATAGAGACGTGAAGTTTGGTAGGGAATATGGATATCTAGGCGTTTACAGGGCTTATGACATGTTATTGGCCGGGCCACTCAATGTATTACAACATTCCCCGTGCCCATAAGCCCTGTAAACGCCTAGATATCCATATTACCTTCCAAACTTCTCGCCTGTGTTGAGATGTCAATTGTAATTTAATGCAAGCCCGCAATGGGTAAAATCCAGTTTTTATCTTCAAGGTTGTGGAAACACTTCAAAACAGATTTTGATGTGCATCATAATTTCAAAATCATTATAAAATATAGATTTATTTGGGAATAACTATGGTGACCTGCGGCGTTTGCTTTCCGAGTGAAATCACATGCTGAGTTTGAATTTTTTAAAATGTTTTAACTCACTTTTATGTATAATTTATATCTAGTAATTTTATGACGAGAATATGATTTTTTTACCTATGTTTACTCTGCTTGTCAAAACCTTTAATTGGTTCATTATGTTTGTTTTTTATGTTTTCTAAAATGATTTGTTTATGTTGGTTTTCATCTTGATAAAAATAAAAAAAAGCGAAATATTTTACTTACATTATTGGTGATTCCTGCCCCGGATCACATAATCATAAAATAAAAATAACCGTTTATTGCAATAGCTGAAAAACTATAAAGATAATGAAATCATTCGATTATCAATTCGAAATTGATATTTGCTGAACACAATAAGCCATTTCGCCTCATTCAATTTGAGTTTTAAAAACTTACGTAATGAAATATATGTTAGATGATATTTTACAAGCATACAGCGTACACATTCAGTATTGGATTTCATTGCGAAATATAAATTAGCCTATACAACCATAAACATAGCATCGTGGAATATAATATTGTAGTCAGGGCGTTAGCATAAACAAACGTCGAGATTGAATTTATCGCTTTGCATGGAAAATCATTGCCAATGAAGAAATCACGTCCGCTAAGGGCAATGATTTTCCCAACAAAGTGGTGAATTCTATTTCAATATCGATGTGTGTCAGTAGTCGGTACTAAGGTCACCATAATGATGATTTACGAAAAAGAACAGTCAAATTGGGAAAGGATGTTAAGATTGCGATAGGGAATGTCTTATTGTCTGCCTTGTGGTGTACGGTAAGCACAGTTTATGGAATCCATATGCTCTACAAGGGAGTTTATGATGATGCTATTTTAAACAAATTTGTTCTGGTACCAACCCTTATGTATGGTAGTGAAGCGTGGTGTTGGAAAAAGAAGGATGAAAGTAGATTGAATGCAGCTAAAATGCGATCTCTCAGTGTGGTAACACTATGTATGATAGGTGTACAAATGTCGAAATTAGAGCAGAGTGCGCGGCTGAGATAAGCATTATCGACAAAATTAAGAAAGGTCTTTTACGATGGTTCGGTCATGTAGAGCGAATGGATGATGAAAGAACGGCTAAAAAAATATATGATGCGACTGGGCCTGGATGTAGAAATCCGAGTAAGGCCGAGAAAGACATAGCGTGATCAAGTAAAACAAGTGCTTGAAAGTGGGCATGTAAGAAGTCGGAATAATCGACGTGCGTGCACGAGAAGATGTATGAATGTGGAGGAAGCAAGAGAAGTGTGCCAGGAAAGAGTGGTGTGGCGTTCTATCCTCTCTGCCTACACCTTCGGGGAAATGGCGTGATGGTTAGTTAGTGGTTTCGGAATTATCACTATCAATTAGTTGTGTGTACATACTCGTATTTCATTCGTAAGAAATGCTGTTTCCATCTGTTCGACGATAACGAACACGATAGTTCGTTCGGTCACTGCGTGCTAAGCGTCCCGCACACAATAGTAATGCCGAATTGGGACAACAAAGACATTTGGACGAGAATTTATTTACCAACTCTTCGTATCTTAATATACAACTTTAGATATTTTCTATTTTCTTATATTGTGTTTAAGTATGCCTCTAAGGTGATTTATGGGCGGGTATAAATAAATGCAAATTAATACAACTGTCTTGATTCGAATTTCCGAATCGACATTTTTGTTTTTTTTTTTCGAGATGTTATTACGACATTTCATTCGATTCTAAAGCGCACTTGACACGGGACAGAAAACTGTACAGTTTGTTGTCCAGTTTGCCAACTGTCCCGAATAATGCGAAAACTGTATGGAATATTGAATGGTCAACGCGACGTTTGTCTGACCTGACGGAAAATGTTTTTTTATGTAAACGTGAATTCTTTTAAAAACGTAAAAAAAACTAATAAAATATTTCCATTAATATAGCTATATCGAAAGACAATTTCCTGTGTACGCTAACATACGATAATAACTTACGATCGCGTTTAAAAAATATGCATATTTAGCGTGTCGTTTGACATACTATACAGTTTTCTTAACAAGAAACTCAACAGTTTTTCGGTCCCGTATAAAGTGCGTATTAGAGACAACCATCACACCATTTCCCGGAAGGGGAAAGCAGAGAGAATTGAACGCCATACCACTATGTCCTGGAACATATCTTTAGCTTTTTCCAAGTTCGTAAATCTTCTCACGCTTGTACGTCGATTGATAATTCTTTGATGCATTTTCATAAATGTTTCGTCGCAAAAGTAAACTATTTAATTAGGCACCAGTGTCGGTAAATGCTCCGCGTGCCTTTCTACTAAAACAACTGTTCTATATATATAAATGAAGTAGGAAGTAAGTGAAGAAATAGGTACTACTTATATGAAAACATTTTAAAAATTCAATTCCGGATACAACTGGAATCTCTCACTGTAAAAATAACCCTTCCCGGATCCCGGTATTTTTTGTCGACAAAGATTCGGGCATACTCTTCAGAACATCTCAAAGTAGACATTTTATTTTTTTGTCAAACAAAAAGTTCACTCCTTTGTTCTAGTCGCTCTTCAGTGTATTGTTTGCGGTGCATATTTCTCGTGTTTTTTCACATTTTTTCCAGATCTTCCTTCCGATTCTCGTCTCCGTCTCGTCTTTTTCTTCCCCCCGTTCTGGTTATTGTTCTACAACTCCCCGCGGGATTTGTAGCGACGAAAAGCGAAACTTTTCTTACTCGCAGGATCTACTTATTGCTTTACCAATCGTATTTTTTAAATCGAATTATCGCGATCTGGAAATCACAATTCCTGGGGGGGTTCGATTTCTGTAGGGGGTCAACATGAAAAAATTATTTACATGTGTTTTTCATATTAATATTTCATGACTGATTAGCTTACCTTCAAGTAATAAAATGATTAAGAATCACTGCACTTGGTGTACCGATGCAGTGCCCTGTGCACCGTTGGGTGCGGATAAGGGAAAGTAGTAGTAGTGAGTAGTAATTAGTTAACAAAGCCATAAAATTTATTTTTAAGGCTTAACGAAAAACGGAAAATTGTTTTAAAACGATTTAATTAAAGTAACGATAATCCCCGAAAAAAAGTACATAATGTGAAGTAAATCATTTTTAATATTTGAATTTAAAATCTCACCAAAATCTCGTTTTATACACTTGCATCATACAAACGTATTGGATATTTTTTATTTTAATTTTATTTTTAAAAGATTTTTTTTTGTTTACAAATGAATACAATAAAAACACATATACATTAAAAAAATAAACAAAAATCCCACCAAGGCATAGCCTGTTTCTGGGTATACTGTGAAAGTCAAACAGTATGCACGTGGCAAAAGAGAAAAATAAAGTCATGTAAAAATAACAGATAATGTAAACAAGATAGTTAAAAAAAAGAATACAAGATATTTGTATCTTTATAGCAGAAGAAGAAGAAGGGAAATAATTACAATATAAAAAATAAAAAATGACGTAGATTATGTCATAGTTATGGTCTTTATAGTAAGAATGATTCTACTTTTACACTATGTATCCAACTTTGTGTTAATTTTTTAAAAGATGAAAAATTTGGAAAATTTGAAAATGCCATTTTATTGTCAGTTAAAAAAGAATTAATTAAACTGGGGGCAACAAAATGTGCATATGAATGTTAATTTTTCCATAAGATTTTTTTTTAGCGTAAAATATCAAATTTATGTTTTCCTCAGGATCCAACTCCCATAAAAATACGAAATGACGAAAAATGCTCAGTAAAATAGCAACACTTACACAATAGTGTCTTTAATCTAATCTTATGTTAAAATCAAAAAACGATTTTTTTGGTTCTCCGTGATTTTATTATCAAGTTTCTTGTTGACAATTGTTTCGCCTTGTAAGGGCATTATCAAACTGTCAAATAATAAAATCACGTAGAACCAAAAAAATCGTTTTTTGATTTTAACATAAGATATCATGGAGTTCTACAAAATAAATGCCATATCAATCAACAAAATCTTTAATCTAATCTAAAACCTTATATTTACCCGCCTAAAGAGTATTAAAGTAATAATGATAATAATTTTATGAATAATTACAATCCATTGTCGATAATTTATTTTTATTGTACACCTTATCAACTTTTGGATAGCAATAAATGCTAGGCCAAAAATCGATACAATAGATCAAATGAAGTTGCGAAACGCCACCTTGATCCGAATGCGATACGATCTATGCTCTTCCCACACAAAATGCTATTTTATTGTTTCAAAATATTAAATATTAGCATGAATATAATTTATCGCGGCCAAAATGATGAACTTTTTAATTTATTAAAGTTTGTTGAGGAATACTTGAACCTCCCACGCTTCCTTGTTTTGTAATAATATTCATTTTTTTACAAAATCATCCTGATTTCAATATCATTATTATTAATAATAAGTATTCTTGAACTTACATTTTATATAATTATCCTAAAGGATGATTGAAGAACTTTACCCCATCATTTTAGTAATTTTCTAAAATACATTAAAAAATCATTTTTTTTGTCGGTCCGTGATAGTATTTCGGAATAATATAACTTCAATTTGATTTTTTTTTTTTAATAATAAACTAAACTCTACGTAGGTATGTAAATTAGCATTACCAGGCAGAGTGGACGTTGGTTTGGCTTGTTAATTGTTTGTTTTGACATATTGATAGTTTTTAATTCTGTTATCGGCAAGAAGATCTTTCTTTTATGCTATCAAAAGGTAGTGGTAACGCGGTCCCTGAGTCTATAGATCCCCGATTTGAATCTTACGAATCGACTTGATTTCTATTTTCAAGCACAAGCTACTTGGGCTTCGTCGGAAATACTATTAAAAAACTTAAATACGTGTAAATATCATAACATTACAAATATTTATTTATTCAAATAGACGGCACTTCGTGCCTTTTACATGTTATAATTATAACTAACTAACTAAACATCACGCCAATTCCCCGAAGGGGTAGGCAGAGAGGATAGAATGTCCTGGCATACTTCTCTTGCTCCCTCCACATTCATACATCTTGAGAAGATGAAATGTTATAAAAATTTTAGAAAATACACGCAAATCAAATTACGTAATAAATACTGCAATACAGTAGATGAAATTAAAAATATTTACAAGGAAACAATGATCAGTAATAAAAATATTAATATTTACATATTAAAACTACGGTATAGGTAAAATATGCAAAAATGATAAAATTATATAGTATAGCAATTTCTTTTTATAACAAAAAATATTTTTACACCAAAAAACTACTTTGTCTTTAACCGGTTTCCATTTTCTCTTTTTCCCTCCAATCTCTCCGCCCGCGCCCTGTAACCACTGAAGCGCTGGCTAAATCGTTCTCCGTTCCGATCAGTTGCACGCTTCATCTATACCCCGTGCTAGGAACTTCCAAGGATCCAACTGAAAACGCATTCAGTCGTCAAATGGCCGATGTATGTACCCGTAGTATTATTTCTGTATCACCCGTTCTGGGAACCCGCAAACCCTTTCGTTATGGAGAAAAATGCTTGCACAGCCAATGGAGTAAGCACTTTCTGTAATTTATCGCCAGGGCTAGTCGGAGTATAATGCTTTCAATTTTAGACTCAAAATTAATGTAAAATTTTCGACTTGATAACGTCTTATAAATCGATGAACGCCGGCTGCCCACACGAAAAAGCATGACTCATTGTCACGTTCCGCCTGAGCCGAGTGTGCAAGCGAGAGCGCGGAACAAGCGATAGAGAGGCACGATCGGCCTAAGCGTTCGGTTTGTGACGCATCTATCTCTCTTCCACTCCATCGGCCGATGCGTCCGAGTAGAAGGCAGACAACAGCAGAACACAAGCTACGAAGTGAAAGAGAAATTAACGAGTGCAAAAAAATGATAATTTATGGAAAAAATTATAATTTTCAATTAACTCCTGCTTTGTATTATACAAAATAATGATAATTCAGTAATAATAATTCAATTCAATTAATAAAAGTATGCTATTTTTCATCAATGTTTTCTTATGACGTTATCACGTAAAATTATCGTCCGTAAACCGACTTTACAGACAACCAAAAGTTTTTGTTCATCTCTATAATTATATTGGACCTCTTGGCTTGACGACATGATTTAATATACATGGAGTAACAAAACTCATAGTGAACCCGAAAACTGGTGAATCTACATCATATTTGGAGTCGAATTTGTAATATGACTTCAGCATCTGAGCTTGAAAATAAAATTTTTGCTTCTCATAAAAGCTTTCATTAGTACCGCAGATAATGTAAAATTGCACAAAATCTCATTTATAATGCGGTTTTTTATTTTGTATTTAATAAAAATTTGCAAAAACTTCGTGTTCAATTTTCTCGAAAACTATGGGTCAAATATATATTTTTTTAAAATACAAAATCGACTCCAAACATGATGTAGGTTCACTGTTTTCCCGCTTGTACATGGAGTTTTTGTTACACGGATAATAAAATACGCTATATTAGTTATTAACTCGGGGTAAGGGGAGTCGGAATTTGAGTCGAATGTTATTAGATCGTTTCCGCAGCCCTGAATGAATTTATAAAATATATCACCACGTGGCGGGGCGGGGGGTATATTACATATCGTAACCCCTTACAATCGCGCCACGTTCGCCATACAGGAATGATACCGCTTAATGGGGATTTTGATAAATGGTGCGCAAAATTCGAAAACAATACAAATTTAATATGAATTAAATCCGGGCCGGTAGGTGCGGAGTGCTAGGAGAGAATGTGGAGAGTATAATGCGGCTAAATCGCATTAAATTTATTATCCGAATTTATTTATGAACGCCCTATCTATCGCCCGCAATTATTATTTCCGCAGCTCGCGATTTTTATAATTTATTTTTATGTGACATAATTTTTTTGCGTATATCGTCCCGAAGAATATTCTCGTATAAATGAGTCGGCCAACTTTTACGGCTTCGCTTTTTTCGTATGAAAAAATCCGCAAAGGCGCTTTGAATATTGAATTTACGTTGAAATGATAATGGGGTTCTTCCAGATAACATGAATATTCTTAAAAACGTTATAAATATTTAAAGTATATTTCTACAATTCCAACGATATGAAACACAATACTCAAAAATTTAGTTTTTATTAGTAAATTTATGTTTTAAAAACACGAAAATACGAATGATTTTTAACGCCCGTTATTGGCTAATGACGTCATACCCGTCCACCGTGAAAGGCGTGAAATTCATTCCGTAGTAAGCGCCTATATTGCTGTGACGTCACACCGCATGCGCGCCAAATGGAGGATTTTGCGAGCGATTTGAAAAAGCGCTATTTCAAACCGCGCTAGAAAATTCATATGACATCGTAAAAATTTAAAAAAAGCTACCTTGATATTGTAATTTTTCAATCAATTTTTTGAAGTAAAAAATAAAAAATCGGAAAGAACCCCATTGATCGCGTATAAATTTTAACGCATTTGTCACAACGTGTCGCTCTTACTTCGTTATTTCGCCCTTAATCCAACAGTAGCTCAAGCACAGATAACTATCGACGTAGTTAAAAGCGTGCTATTGCTAACGATTTTGAGCGATCCCAATGACATAACGTTTAATACCGCGAGCATTGACGATCTGAGCGGAGCGGAGCCGAACTAAGCTATATATCGCGGCCTTATGTCAAACGTCAAATCATCGCGCTTGACGAATTTTTTATTATTTCGACTTCTTTTCTTAATATTGTCTTGCCGAAAACCGACTAAATTATAATAAAGATTAAATGAAGATTTGTGCGAATAAGATATATGTCGGGAAATGGCTCGCGACTAGTATGCGCTCGTTTGATAATCCCGATCGATAACTTTTTAACGCGTGTTCCATTGTGATCGCGAAAACGTTAAACATCCATGGGGTAAGAAATCGTTATCACGTCGCTTATTACCGAATCGGTTCTGATCTGTGATCGAGCAACAGGTCGCGCTTACACAGATATTTAGCATTTGCCACAACTTGCATGTCGCACTTTTTTCCTCAATATGCCGCATTTGCCCTAACATGTCGAACATACCCTGATATTTAGTATTTCCCCCGACATATGTCACTCTTACCCCGATATGTCGCACTTGCTCCAGCACGTCGCGCCTTACCTGAAATTATTATTATTATGAATAATTTATATAGCGTTTCCGTATAAATATACCTCAAGGGCGCTTTAAATATTGAATTTAACGGCTCGGGAAATTTAAAGTCAGTGAAAACTCAATTTCTGAGTAGAAAATACAATTATCAAAATTAATCAAAAGATTTTGAGAACATATAGGTCTTAAGTTTCTTTCGAAACATCACTTCACTCTCACAGTTGCGCACTTCTGGTGGGAGAGCATTCCAAGCCACAGGGCCCGCAACCGCAAAAGCGCGCTCTCCAAACTTTTGTGCGCTGGTTACGGATCGGTACTAAAACCCTGCCTATAGCTGTAGATGTAGCTGATCGAAGTGTGAGACGTCTTTCAGCTAGTTTATCTGAAATGCAAAGCTCTTTTAAATAGTCTGGAGCGGCATCATGCATGGCTTTGTACATTAGCCAACGGGAGTTAGTATTCTACCCTTTGTGGAAAGCGCAGCCAGTGCAGTTTCTTTAGCAGTGGAGTGATGTGGTCGAACTTAGAAATTCCGAAGAAATGTCACACTTACCCAACTACAACAAAAATGTAGAATTCATTTTAATATCTCGCATATTACATAACCATACCCACACCCATTGGTGTACCAATGCAGTGCCCTACACCATTGGGTGCGGACAAGAGAGAGTAGTAGCAGTAGTATTACATACCCTGCACCATCTTACCCAGCTCTAATCTTGTCTTTAACAATAGTGATAGATATACCAGTACACTAGCATCTTCTACATACATAAGCTGCATTGAAAAAATTGCTTAGACACAAAACTAGACAATCCGTTACGGTTGCACTCGTCGCTGTATCGCACCATGTATACTATACTGCAGCTAATATATTAAGCGAAAATAATACGGGACAGACTATACTGGCCCAGTCATGTCACAACACGATAATATGCTCATTTTTCTAAGCGCGATCGTAGAGGTATTATCGTTATTATGTTGCACACAGGATTTTTTTCATACAGCTAATAATGTGAATATGTAATTTGTTTTTTTACGTTTTTAAAAGCATTAAATATATCAATATCTATGAAACGTTTACATAAAAAAACATTAACTGTCAGGTCAGCCATACGTCGCACCCACCAATCAATATAACATACAGTTTTCGCTTTATGCGGGACAGTTTTCAAACTGCCGTCGATTTTGAGTTTTTGGTGGATTTCGTCTGTATTTAACTATATCTTTCCTATGTCGAGATATTTTTTTTTTAAAAATCCAATTTGAATGTTCAATATAATAACAAGTAAGAGAACACTTCAGTACAGTATACCAAAAATCTGTAACATGCTACCAAGTAGTATTAAAACGAAATAACTAATTTTCAAGCTTAAACGAGAGACGCGTGCTGAGAAACTGGTTGCTAGAGCGCGAATTATTATATTGAGTTTTAGAATTGTATTTTTATTTATATATGTATTTTAATTTTTTTGTGCGCTAGGGTATGTATTGTGTAGTTTTATTTTTAGTTGAATTTGTATTTATGCACCTACTGACGAGTTGCAGTAGGCAACTTAGTAGGACAATGTATTGTTTTCTTTTATGTATATATTGAAATAAAAAAAAAAAATTTAAAAAAAAATTGAAATCCAGTCAGACGAGTGACATTCCATACTTGAAAAATACCCACTACGTCACTCATTACGTCATTAGACAGTAGAATTTGATAATAAGTGGTGTTATGAAATTAAACCTAGGAAGCGTATATTTTTTAGAAATTTTGCATGAATTTTGATTAAATTCTCGTTCGCAGGAAACAGTATTGAAATAAAATAATTTTTTTGCGGTTTTTCAAAAGTTGACTTTTAGAGTTAGCGCTGTTTAGAATGCGGTGCGATATGTTACCGTAGCGCGTAACATTCGGAGCCGGTTAGCGACAAATTGGTATCATTTGAACTAAAAGCAAAACGGTGTCAACTTACATTTCTGTCTGTGTGGCGGGAAGATTACTTAGTAAAGTACCAGAATGACCGCCGCAATACTTGCCGCCTCGGACGAGATGGCTCCATCTTGTTTTGTCTTGACAGCCGTAACAAGACTATTCGTAGAACTGTAGAATGTAGATAGAATAGAGATGTACCTATATCGATGGTTGAAAGGAAAAAGTTACCAAGCAACGTAATACAGGGTGTAACAGAACTCGATGTACAAGCGGAAAACCAGTGAATCTACATTATATTTGGAGTCGATTTTGTAGTTTTTTTTTTACTTGACCCGTAGTTTTAGAGAAAATGGAGTTGATTTTTTTTCGAAATTTTTTTTGCTAATTGTTATAAAATATGTATTTAGTCCAATTAATACTATCAAGAAAATATAATTAAAAAACGCGTTTTAATAAGAATTTGAGCAATTTTACTTAATCTACCATACTTATGAAAACTTTTGTGAGAAGAAAAAAAAAATCAATCGTCTCCCAAATACGACGTAGATTCACCAGTTTTCGGGTTGTACTACTAGTTTTGTTACACCCTGTATAATATGTGTAAAGGAAAATGATACAAAGCGACATGATATTATTATGTCACTTTTTATCAGTTTCGTTTATGGATATTATGTCGCTTGGTAACTTTTTCCTTTTCACTCTCGAATATTGACTATTTTTAAAATTTTTATTTAACCACCTCAACAGGCCAGGATGCAGAATTACATGAACAACGTCACAAACACCCAGGCTTGAGAAAAATCACTTTTCACTTTTGTGTTCTCACCGTGATTCGAACCCGGAACCTCCGTATCGTATATTTATTTTTCGGGCAATTTATGTAGCGCTGTTTTTGCGAAAACCCGCCTCAAGAGCGAGGATCTATGAATAATAGGAAATACATTTAGACGCTTTTAGATGAATTTAACGTAACTAACTAGCTAACTAACCATCGCACCATTTCCCCGAAGGGGTTTGCAGAGGGGATAGAACGCCACACCGCTCTGTCCTGGCATACTTCTCTTGCTTCCTCCACATTCATTTATTGTATGATAATATTATTAATTTGTACACGTATATCACAATATTACCTCACCCTGTAAAACACAATAACTACTTTGTCTTTATCTGAGGGTATCTGAATAATACCTCTCTTTACCATACCTATATTAATAACACTTTATATTAGTTATTTAATAGTTACTGTAATATTAGATGTTATTATTTACAAGTATTAGGTACTAACGCTTTGTATTGTGATCTCAGTTTGCGAATTCGAACGGTCAGATTTATGATGATATTCAGCTTAATATAAATTCATTTATTAGTTGTAAGTTAGACCATTAAATTAATGTACCACAATATAAAACGAGGTGCGTTCAAGTTATACCATCTCCGATCTTTTTGTCCGCCTCGTAGCGTAGTGTAGCGCATTTGGCTACCGTTCATGAGGTCGCGGGTTCAATTCCCGTAGAGGGTCAACATGAAATATTTATTTACATGTGATTTTCATATGAATATTTCATATTAGACACTTGGATACACATGGACACTTTGGATAGGTATTGTGATAAGGTACGGCAGGGGACGTATGAAATAGTGTCTGCCAGATAGGATGATAGGATGATAGTGTGAGATGCACACATGCGTTCTGTCCCCTCCCCTCTTTTCCCTAATCCCCCCTTTATTGAGACCCTGACCGCGGATGCACGGGTGGATGTCTGGGATGGGGGGCTTGGCGAGGCGGGATACCGGTCTCCCCACGGGTGGTTGTAATTACTAATAAAATATGATCGGGGTAGAAACTAACATCCCTACCACTGTTATTTGGGCCGACTCTGGTTGGTTTGGGTGATGGAAACAATGACAATTATAATACATATGCCGAGACGGTGGTAGGGGTACAATGAAAGCATTTGTTCGCGTACATAATCGTAAATTCATCCGTATGTTTATCATACCAACAATCTTAAAATCGCGGTTTAGCTTGTTGAAAAAATCGGTAGAGTTAGCTGGACTGAAAAAAGACTCAATAGTCTTTAAAGCAGTCTAGGGAAAGGGTGGAGCTTTCATTGTATTCTTATCCTACTATTATTGTTTGGAACGCGATCTGGTAATTTACGAGTTACCCAATTATTACTATTTTCCCTCTCCTTAGCAGACCTCTCTCGAAGTCTGGTCGCGGAAGGAATGTGACTTTTTGCAGAACGGACCTATATTTTTTTACAATCCTGGTGAGTGGTGCGAGTACCCCTGTTGCTAATGAGATTTTGATGAAGAGACTCAACTGAGTAACGTACGAGTATATTATCTCAGGACGCGTGATTAGGGCTTTATTTTTACGGCGTTTTGAATTCACATGAGAGCGGCTCTGACCTAAGTTTGGAGTTATAAAAGCCCAAGTGTGTTAAGTAATAATCATAACTTACGTAGCTTTAAGACATTTCTCCGAAAGGGGTAGGCAGAGAGGATAGATTGCCCCACCACTCTGTCGCGGCACATTTCCTTTGCTTCTTCCACATTCATGCATCATCTCATTCAAACTTTTCACATGACCACTTTCAAGTATGTACTTGTGTCTAATCATGCCACGTCTTTTTCATTTTTTTTCTTTTTTCTTCTTTCAGTGTCATAAAATATTTATATTTATATTTCATACTCAACATAAAACATAATGTCGTAAAAAGTAAACTATATATTTTTTTTAATTAAGAGAAAAATGTTGATTCGGGGTTTTTGATGATCTCGTGACTCAAATCCTGTACTTCCTAAAATAAAATATAATAATAATAAAAATGGATAATTTCTATAGCGACGTTATTGTAAACTATTACCTCAAGGGAACAAAATTAAATAAAGATTAAAATTAAACCTATATTAAATGCATAATATAAGGTACACAGAGATACATATTACAAACCTATATATATGTATATATATAGTATAAACATTTCTCAAGATGCCCACAAATATAAAGAATTAAAACGATAAAAAAATTTTTTTTTTATTTATTATATAATTAATTATTTAAATGATTTCGCGAATAAATGTGTTTTTAATTTATCGCGGAATGCTGCTTCGCTCTCACAGTTACGAACAGCAGGTGTCAGAGCGTTCCAAGCCTTAGGACCCGCTACCGCAAAAGCGCGTTCCCCAAATTTGGTGATTCGCTTTCGCGCTGGCTGGGTTTTATACTTTTTAACTCAGTAATTTCCTACTATACTATGCTTGCAGCTATGAAATAAAAATATCTCGTAAGAACGCTATGTTTCAAATTTTAAAAATGTCACAAAATTGTGTAATCTCGTAATCCTTATAAGGGTGGTACCAACAGAAAAAATATATATACCATATATATAACCTTTCCGTGTCCACCCATCCCATCACATTCCGGTAATCTCTGCCACGCTATTAGTATAATATTGTTTGTTTTATTTACGACTTGATCCGCTATAACTCCGCGCCGGGCCGGGGTCCGTAAGCCGACGACAGCCACCGGGAAATGCCCTCGAAAACCAACGTTGAAAAACCGCGCAGCAAAAAGCGGGCTAGGAAAACAGACCTGAGACCTGAAACTAGGTCTTAGGGCCCGTTTAGGTGGGCAGTATGCAGACGGATTTAAAAATATTTGCAGATTTTGCGGTGTCCATAGCCGATGGATGGGCTTGTTGTAGTTTAAAGTTTTCTGGATTGCAGAAACAAATTCATAAACTAACTAACTAACCATCATGCCATTTCCCCGTACAGGTAGGCAGAGAGGATAGAACGCCATACCACTCTTTCCTGGCACACTTCTCTTGCTTCCTCTACATTCATACATCTTGTCATGCACATGTCCACTTTCATTGGTCATGCCATGTCTTTCTCGGCCTTCCGCGGCTTCTACATCCAGGCACACTTGCGTTTAAACTTCTTTCAGCCGTTCTTTCGTCACTCGTTCGCTCCACATGACCGAACCATCGTAAAAAGCCCTTCTTAATTTTGTCGATAATGCTCCTCTCAGCCTTGCACTCTGTTCTGAATTCGACATTTGTACACCTATCATACATAGTCTTACCACACATTTGCCTGAGAGATCGCATTTTAACATTTTACAACACTTTGTTTTTAACAACTTTTCTATTAATCAAACTCCCGACCGGTTTCGAGGCAACACGTGTTTTTGTTTTAAGGGTAGAAATATAAATGAAATTGAATAATGGAGTTGTTTCAGTGCATATGGTCAATGGTCAGGTCTATAGGGTCTATTGTTAATTTTTTTTAAAGTAGTTAAAAACAAAGTCTTTTCATTTAAATAGTTTATAATGAATAACTACGGTTAGTAAGTGAGTGCTTCTAACATAAATTTAATTTCAAATCATAATCTGTTTGTAAATAGGAGAATTTCTGTTCTTAACTAACTATTATTTATTAAGCTGATGCGTGTAATATCTACATCTAATGCTCTCAGTTCAAAACATTGTGTACCTAATTAGAAGAAACACTTTGTATTATACAAAAAAGACTAAGAATGTGTCATTTATTGGGTTTATTTGTTTTGTTTCTCTGATCAAAAAAGATGGCTCACCGTTATTTATTCTCCCTAGAATTTGTACATCTTCAAAAAAAACTTTTGGCTGTCTGTAAATTCGGTTTACGAACGATAATTTTACGTGATAACGTCATAGGAAAACAATAATGAAAAATAGCATACTTTTATGAATTGAATTGAATTATTATTATTGAATTATCATTATTTTGTATAATACAAAGCAGGAGTACCTAATTGAAAATTACTATTTTTTCCATAAATTAATTTTTTGTTGTTTTTTTTTCTTCTTGTGTGCTGCTGCTGTCTCCCTTCTACTCGGACGCATCGGCCGATGGAGTGGAAGAGAGATAGATGCGTCACAAACGCTTAGGCCGATCGTGCCTCTCTATCGCTTGTTCCGCGCTCTCGCTTGCACACTCGGCTCAGGCGGAACGTGACAATGAGTCTTGTTTTTTCGTGTGTGCAGCCGGCGTTCATCGATTTATTAGACGTTATCACGTGAAAAAAACTTCACGGGATGTGTGTGTAATTAACTAACCATCACGCCGTCTATCCGAAGGGGTAGGCAGAGAGAATAGAAGGCCATACCACCACTCTGTCCTGACACACCTCCCTTGCCTCAAACATCTTCTCATACATGCCCGCCGATATTTCCGACTTTTCACTTCAAGTAATTGTTTTACCTGATCATGCCATGTTCGTTCTCGGCCTTCCTCGGCTTCTACACTCGCATCATAGATTTTTGAAAACACGAAAATGTCTGGCTTGACATGCCTTAGTATTGTCTACCTAAACAAAGCCTCGCTTCCACGTAAAGCCCGCGCTGGTAACGATCTCTCTAGCTGGATTAATGCTCTGTGGGGCGCTTTTTGCCCCGCCTTCACCCTTCACCGGAACACATTCACCGAGCCTTCGGTCAGAATTTAGCAATCCTGTTGAAACGCGTCACGGTGACGTCATGAACAATTAAACTTTGTTTTAATTTTTATCCTTCAATGCAGCAAAAAAACATATAATTAAGAGGCATACTGAATTTTCTTTAATTGTGTCATGTTATAAGTAAGGGCGAAACATGATTTTTCCCAACTTCGGTACGCCCCTTATGCATGGTGTACAAGCGGGAAAACAGGGATTCTACGTCATATTTAGGGTCGATTTTGTAGAATAATCTCTTTTTTTATTTGACGACCTTGTAGAAAATCGAGTTCTATTTTACTTGCAGATTGCATTAAATAATAATTTATTTGGTCAAATTTATGGTGTCCATAAATATAACAAAATAAAATAACCCATTTTAAAAAGAATTTGTGCAATTTTACTTAATTTGATGGATAGTCGAACCGACACAGCCCACCTAACCATTAAACGTGGTGACCTCGACGTGATATAAGACTACTAGGAATGCAAGATGCTTAAAAATTAGCAAGGAAATATAAGTTATCAAAAATAGTGAAAATGGATGGAATGAATCGGCAAATTCTCCGAGCAAGAAGTGCGGGCAGTCGGAACCGTAGTTCAAGAGTTTCACGAAGCGCGTTCGGCCGTGACCGGCCCCGTACCGAATTTCGTTCGTCTCCTGCCGGAGTGCGACGAATGGCGGTATCGCCACACATTCGACTCCAAATACGATGTAGATTCACCAGTTTTCGGGTTGTACTACGAGTTTTGTTACTCCACGTATAAAAAATCTAAATTATTAGAATTACTACCACTAATTTCCCTTATTCGCACCCAATGGTGCATAGGGCACTGCATTGATGCACCAAGTTGAGAGAATCACGATCGTTTTCTTACATCGGATGATCAGTCTTACGCTTCAGCGCCAGTCCAAGGTATCACATATGAGACTTAGTTGGTATTATTTCCTTTATCGTTTTGTAACTCTTGCCCTTTATAAAAACCCATTTCAAATAGTTTCATTGGCTTTTTGCAGAATTACA